>JAQFZX010000228.1:0-76431 GCA_034682405.1 Hydroisotoma schaefferi
TGCATTATTTTCAATGACCAATGTTTAAGAATTCAGGCAGATGGCATTTGGAGGGATGGTGAATTTTTTCCCCATGGAATTATTGTTTCAAATGGCCCGAACCCCCTGGGGAATTAAACCGGGGGGGGGGGAAATAAATCCGGAAATACGGTAGTTAATATTTAAAGGAAAATTGCACTCGTAACCTTACACATAACACATAGTACCAAAACTGGCGTTACGTATGTATACGTTTCTCACTATGCTATGTAATAATTTCTTCTATAAAGAAGCCTCTTTTCGTGTTTTGTGGTGTGGTAAAGCTGCTGCTTAACTAGTCAGTCAATCGGGGGCTAGATTATAGCCTCTAGATCTTAGTTTGCAACTCAGGTTCACGGACGAGTAGCACTTCACCTTAAGTCTTAAGTATCCAAGCTAATATCACTTCCGAAACACCTTTATTCGTCGCGGAGAGAAAGCTGAGAATTGTAAATTAAAATTAATACGAGTCCAAGTTCATGAATGTAAGCATAATGAAGTGTACTGTACGAGAAAGCATCCTGAATCCTTTGGATATAACGTTAAGTCAGACAGCATACAAACCCTACACCGGTTTATATTGCTGTTATTGTACTTTATAGAAGATATGGGTTGCATTGTAATCTCAATAAATGTACGTAGAAAAGAATAAGAGAGCTTTAAGCTCCAGTAAAACGGGTAAACGGAGACATTCACAACAAGGAAGACCGCACCAGCAGAAGTCATAAAGACAAATCATTTTACTTCTGGAATGATTAACAATTCGTCGAATTATACGAATATTTCACGTTGATTTCGCCAGCTACCTCTCACCAAGCTCGAGAATGATTTCTATTCATTACTCGTATTTACTCTCCTATTCAGTATATGTCCACCTACTATAATAATGCCTCTGTTTTCTGCTCATTCCACAAACAAAGCTTTCATGGTTTCCACCTTGTAACTGCTATCAAATTAGAGTTGGGTTCAATTAAATTTCATTGCTAGCTTTGCTGCTACATTTCGTCTGCCTGTTTAGCTGGAATTATTAAATGAATTGGAACAAAGGAAAACACCTTACAACTACAATGTGTGCTAAACGTTTGATGCAAGAGACTGATTTAGATTTAACAAAGTGAAAGCGTCAAACAACAACTATAAATAGGTTATAGATCGAGCCAGAATAATTAATTTTAAACAATAAAGTGAATTTAAGCCAAAGGTAAAATTATAAATGATATAAATTGGAAATAAATGGAATTCTAAAACAAACTTAACTCTGCATGTGTGTACACTGCATGATTATATTTAAGACCAATTCTTAGGTGTTAGAAACTCAAGAAAGTTTTTAAGGTTTTTAGGAGAGGTTTGAATTTAAATATACATTTCACATTATTTACAACAACAAGATTGCCTTCCAACTGTTGATTATATGACTCGCTAACGAAGTTATAAATAAGGAATGCTCAACAACACGTAAAAATAGTATTGTGCTGTAAGAGAGAAAGAGATATTATATGAAATGAACAGGTATGTATAAGACCTTAAACTAGCAATCATAAACGAGTAATAAAAATGTAGACTACTACAGAAGAAAAGAGAGGTAAATTGTTGATGAAAGAAGAAATAATAAATGAGGGATCCATTTAAAAAATCAATTTTATTCTTCATCTACATCTACTTCTACCTAGAGTTGTACGCAGAAAAGCCTTCTCTCGTTTGTACCCTATATAACCTTCAACAAAACTCAGAGGCACCGTGTCGTCGTCTTCTTCGTGCTAAAAGAATGAAAGCTATTAGCATTTAAAGAACATTATCATAATGAGATAACCGCTTTTCATTCCCATACCAATTTTAAAACCCAATCTCACGCCTCAAGCCTTGTCCGTCTAATATCCTTTTTGCCATTATTATTACAACACCAGCACCAATTCAAGTAACTCTTTTAATGGCTACCGTGGCCTACATTTATCCCCTTCTTCTAAACACTAAAATTATAGCCTACTTTTACTTTCTATACTCTCCTTGGTTGGTTTCCTTATTTTTCTCTCATTTTTATTTTCATCCAGGAATTTCTCATTAAATCATTCACTACACGACTACTACCGTATTTAGTTGTTGTACTCATTCCGAGTAAAACGACGCTTTGCTTTTTCTATTACAGATTACAAGCTGACTTGTCGTACAATTTACCTTCGTTTTTCTATCGAAAAGAGTTTTTTCAGTTGCAGAGATAGTAATTACATTACAGCGTAGAGTAAAATTACAATCCATTACCTCTCATTTCGTTGTATTTTTTCTAAGCGTCGCTGGTTACGTAGGGTTCCAAGTAATAATCAAGTTTGTACAGTCGCTTCAATCAGATTTATTACAGAAATTCCAATGAAAGTAGTATATCTCTTCCTACGATCTCCTGAAGCAGTTATTATTACAGTCAACTCCAACAAAATAGTGGAAGGACAGTTAAAGCAGAGCTCTTGGACAATATGACAATGCTTTTGGACCTAGGAAGGTAAGCAAGCAGTATTGAACCGTGACCATGACTGAGTTCTTGTGGATGACGCAGTTGGTATTCATTCACACCAAGATATCATCAGCAATGAACCCGACCAAATAGACATACCTAGTACTAAGCCATTTTACCTTCAGCAGATACTATACAGTTTTCAAACTAAAGTCCAATTTCCTTTAATGTTACGACGAACCTAAAGTAGGAGTTTAAAGTGACAAAACTTGCACCATTGGACAGAAGCAGCAGGATTTCATTTCTTGAGAGATAAGATAAAATTGTTGAATATGTGACTCTGATTTCATGCCGGGACTTAACAACTCTCCTTTAATGAAGTAATAACCGTATTACTTCTCTGCTTCTAAAACATTTCTTTTGATACTAATATGTAACAACGGGTACAGCATATTAAAAATTACATATAGATATAATGGAGTTTGAATTAACATATATTAATTAAATTGGTTAGATATTTAGCGAGCCATAACAAGATTGCTGTACTTCAATAAGATGGACAGCTTTAAGCTCCCGGCTGAAGTTATACAATAAAAACTTCAATGACACCAAAGGAAAATTATTTAACTCCTATTGTCCATGCCTAACCAACCGCAATAATTTAATAATAGAGTTGGACGAACAGTCATCCTGTCTCTATCTGTCTTTTTAATATGCTATCTCTGGATTAATAATAGTAAGTCCAACTAACTCAGTTACTAGAACTTTGACAGCTCTAAATACGACGGGAAGAAGCTCAGGCAAACTACTAAATAGTATTTGAAAGAAGTAAAGGGGCGATAGAACCCCAGCCATGAGAGACCTTCTATGACAAATTAATTCAGCCATTGACATTTGTATCCTAACCTTTTGACTTTTTCCACTTTGTGTTTCCCTACCCCTTTTCTCAAAAGTTAAACATTTTGTATATTTACTACCCAACCCATCTATTCTAAGAGGTTTTTATTCATTCCTTCGTTCTAAAATGCCAACCAACTAACAAAACAATATATAACGCAACCAGCGCATCATCTTCGTCCGAGGGTACATCTTTCTTTAACCCTTTCTCTATTCGACTTTTGATGCATGGAAATGATTATATCTCATTTTTCTCTCCGTTTGGTTTCGACGTGGACGGAGGATTTCTTATTTGAGACACAGCAGGACTTCCAGTAAAGTTACACTTGGGAATAAGAATAATCTTCTTCTCCAGTGGACTCATATAGCACAGACATTTTTGGTGTTTGATGTTGGACTGTGAGATCTCCTGGAACGAGAAATTGCAGTGGGCTGGAATTGAAAGAAAAGTTCGTCTGTTTTTGACTTCTTGTTGGTTACTATCTTGTCTTCTTTCTTTGCTTTTATTGAATTGAAAAGGATTTTGGGCTTTTAAAGAGTAACTTTCACACATCCTCTTGTTTGCATATATTTTAATGTACAGAAAAACTGTTGTTAGATTTAAAAAATCTTTTTAGAAATCGCATTGTCAAGTCAAAATTTGGATATAACAAACAATAAAATACACCATTAAACTATAAATTTTCCATGCTGTTAGAAAGGCTGATTATAATCTTTGATTTTTCATCAACAACTCGCCTCAAACCCTGGTTTATTTAAAGAGAATCAACTCCAACTTTATAATATAAGTAGCAGGAGATAAGCCCATTCCAATTTCGATTTCATAAATAATAAATAAAATAAAACTTAACATCATGGATCGTAAAGATTCCAACTTTCATCGTCTACTTTACTTAAGACAGCTCGTAAATAACGTTCTTTGCATCGGCCTATCCAAAGCATCCAACGCTGACCTTCTGCATTATTTAACTAACTACCCAAAAGCGTAAAACATTTATAGTTCTTTCTTCTTGCGAGTGTTTTTAACACCGCATACCACCATGCATCAGTGAGCCAAACAGTATGTAGAGTATCATATCGTACCAAGAATTAGAAAACTATGCGGGATCATCATCGCTAAGACCAATAAATTACCCGGATGCCTACCAGCCAAGTACTAAAGGACTAAACTGTATTTATTTTAGGAACATTAAAAGAAGACCCAGAGATCGCCAGGCCAGCAGGAGCAAGCATCATGATACTTTCTGATCGTTATAAAGAAAAGTCGGTCGGCAGGATACTATACAACGATACGGTATTATAATAGTAAAGCAATCCCAGTTAGACAAGCATAGCCCAGATAGTTTCAACAGCGCTGCTTGCTGCTGAGAAGCAATAATAATCTTTTTTCTCCGTATATATCACAAAGGCCATAATAGAATATTATGAAGGGCTCGCTTATTGCTTACCAACGAGTTTTATGGTCTCCGCTTTTAGATTGAACTATCTCATCTTTCTCAGCCCAACTATACTATATGTTCAACACAACTTTAGCGATATCAAGAAACCATAATGTAGACTCCGTTTTCTCTTAACTCAGAAAGGAAGAAGTAGCAGAAGCAGAACCATAGTAGTGTAAGTAAAAGTAAAGTCCGCTGCTGGAAGGAATAAACTACGACAAGCGGAATTATACGCTGAGCTCACGACCTACAATATTTTAGCTTGTGTTTAAGTGAATAGCTCTGAACTTCTTAGTGCCTCTGGTTTGACTTGGTAGTGCTATTGCTAGCTAGCCGAGTCTTGGAAGGAGTGGTGGGAAGTTCACGTAATGGATGAGATGGGATGACGGGAACCATGAAATTAAAAAGGAAGTTTATGCTACGTACTTACTACGATTCAAAGATTAACACAGAGGATTTACTCTTTCGGGTTTTACATCTCTACATATGCTTCTTTAGTTGCAATAACTGCTTAACCTTTATATAATAACCAACCTTTTACATAATATTACTTCGCGCTTTATGTGTCTTTAGGGTAGGATCAGAGTAGTAGGACTGGATCAGTAGATTAGGGCAAGAAATTAAAAGAGCTCTGCTAATGGGGTTGAATGCAAAATAAGTTGTTGGTACTGCAAATTGTTTTCAAATTTAATTTTATCACACCCCCTCCGCTTTGTCTAATGCTAATGTAAATGGATCTAATCAGCACAAAGAATTGATTGCTTTGCCAGCAAATGGGGCTTAAAAAGAATGAAATTCGTGCAAAACAACCTGGAAGATAGGGATAAACCATTCTGAAGTAAATTAAATCCGTCTTAAGATCTTGGGGACAGATAGAGAGAGCTGCAATAGAATAGAATCCCATCAAGCGAGAATCCTTTCATGCACCATGCAGAAAAGCAGTGGTAAAGGTGAAGTTAAAAAACCTCCGGGTATTATGCTTGTATTCATTTGCAGAGGTTACAAACACAAAGAGTTAAGGTTAGGTAGGGTAAAGTACGTTTCATAAGATTCAGCCAGTACAATAAGTACAATGCAATATCCTGCACAAAGCAAGGCTACTCAATCTCCTACCTTTCTTAAATAAGATCAGACGAGGTAACCGAGTTACCTATGATCCTTCCTTGTCAAGCTTTACCAGGAATGGATCTGATCAGGACGTACCTAAAAGATTGGATGCAAGCAAGCCAATGCAGTGCAAGAAGATGAGCAGAATCGAATTTCATTTTATGTTAAACCTACCTTTAGTCAGAGTGAAAAGATAGTAAATAAAAGGTTCAGAAGCGCTGCCCTACTGCCGTCTCCTTTTGTACCCGCCTGGTTATGTATACAGAGTAAAAGATTCTAAACGGTTTCAATCTCAACTCTTCGGCACGAGAGTAGACTCCAATTGAATACAGAGTAGGTCTAGAATGCTATTGAGGGAAACCATAACTAGTTTTAGTGGTAAAACGTGGCTTCGTTTTGTTTGAGAAAATCCAAGCCAAAAAAGATCTTGCCCCAGCCGCCATGCCCTACCACGGAACTGACTCTTTGATGGAGGTAAGATTCCGTGAAAAGTGCTTTAAGATTTATAGATTCCAGATTGGGGCCAAGTTTCAGTTTAACGTTACTTTTTCTCGGTATATCTACTACTACTTCAGCTTGAAAGGATTTTACTTTTATTGCTAGTTTGAATTTCTCTTGGACAAGTAAATGTATCGTCGCATCATAAAACGATTGCGTGGGTTTCCAACGAAAAGTGAAACCGTTGTATCATATAAAATCTGACGAGTGCCGGATTTTTAATTGAATATAATAATAAAAGCTGTTAAAGCAAGGTTGGATTTTTTCGTATTCATCAGATAGAATTAAGGGGAATGAACTAGGATGTGATTTTGGGATATCGGACACAACTTGGAGGTTTGAGTTTGTAGAGAAGTAAATTTATAAATCTGACAGAGATGAAAACTCCTTAGATTATGTGTCACAGAAGTTTGACTGACTTTTATCTTTCTTATAGAATCAGAAAGCTTTCGTAGAAGCATCAGTAGTAATGTGAAATTTAAGAGTTTGACGTTTCATGAAAATATTTGGAATGCCGGAAAAGGAAAGGAGAGTAAATTTAATGTGAAGTATGCATAATGTATTTTCAACTTCCATTTAAATATATTTGATTCATTACATCAAATCATGCTTGTCGTTTAGTAAGCGATTTTGTACGTAGCTCTATGTTTACTCAGTAAAGCAGATAATGTAACGTTATATTCAGTATGTCATTTTGACACCGTTTACCAACCCGACTTTACATTTAAAAGTTTTTTTGGAGAAGTTAAGATCTGAGTTGATTTTTTCTGTATTCCCACTAATTCAAAGGAATCCAGTTTTTAAGGCTTAATGAACTAGAGAAAGAAACTCTAGTTTCCTAAATCTAACTGACACATTCCCATGCCAAAAAAGTACATTCAGTTTTCAACTAGGTTTAGTTCTTTTAATTAGAACGTTTTTTTTGCTTAGCTTAGCTTCTGAGTGAGCTAAATTAAATTGTGACCGGTGCTGTCCCTTAGGCTTTACAACTTATTTTGTCCCTAAGACTAATAATAATGTTATGCTAAAGAGGCCATACTAACTTTCATATTACGGCCAAGGAAGGCAAAAAAGTTAATGCAATGAGTGTTTGTTTAGGTTGCATTTACCCACCTTAAATAGTCGTAATGACACTTTATCCCCTTTCTTTGCTTAATAATTACATGCCGAAATGTTTTCTCTATTTAATGAAAGGCATTTATGCCGGTCGAATGACGGAAAACCAGGTAACCATTAATTCCCACTTATTAAAATTAATGGCCATACGGATAAAATAAAGAAGCTTAAAAGTCCAGCTTTCCTCTAGAAGATCTAATAAAAAGTAAACCCTATAATTTAGTAGAATATTCGGAATAATTTGGACCAGTTACTCGTGACATTAAGCACGAGCTATTAAAGATACCTTGTAGTAGTTCCAACTCCAAGTACAGAGCTTGGTAGCAACGTCATTAAATTGCAAAATCGAACAACGTTGTAGTACCGTACCCTACAAATCGAAATGAATTGTTGTGTTCGGTATTATTATTATAATTGACTAAGCTTTAAGACAGCTGTGCATACACGTAATTATTTTCGAAAGCTTTTCTTGAATCATCATTACAAATACAGAACATCAACACTAACCAGCCTCAGAAAAGTAATTCGTTGCTTCTTTTATTTCGATTGCTTATGATATTGCGTAGTATAATTTTAAAAACGACAGTAAAGAAGTATTACCTAAAACGTTCTAGGTACGATAACTATTTTTTTATTCTAAAAATCCATGTTTAATTTAGCAGTAATTAAAAAGCTGAATTTGCATGCTAATTAATTAAACTTCAATGTCTAAAAAAAGTGATTAAACAAGTTACTTATTTACGCACTTACTCATTCATATGCACATGAGAAAAGCAAACAAATTAACATTAATTTCCACAGACAATGAAATAAGCTGTAGTGTTTGTAGAAAATAAGCAAGTTGGGCTAAACCCTCCCAAAAATAAGGTATGTCATATACCACGTACCCTCGACTTCCTTTCCCAACATTTCATGGCGTTGCATTGGGGTCATAATTCACCTCTGAAACCGACAACAGCTACCTGGTGGTCTCATGAGAGCTAAACTCAGCTCGTAAATCTTAAGGGGAAAGTCCCGTGAAATTATACGAGTCTTAAAGGCTTAATTTATCCCTCGTCCTCGTCCTATTAGCTCTTGCATTGGCTTTGGCTGCCCCTATAAATGTGTGGTTTAGCTCTTAATTCAGTTTTTAATTAGTCGAAGTACAGCTATATAGGTGCATAGATAAACGGTAGACATGTCCTAGGCCAGTATGGCAGCCATAATTTATTTCCTCATAGAAATATAACCATTCTTCTCAAAACCCCACGAAAAGTAGTCCTACCTGTGTACAGGTAGGTAGGTTAATCATTAATATCTTCCAACAAACTCAAATTTAAACGAATGCGTTTTTTAAGCAATCTACCATGCTGCAACAAAACTACTAATAATAATGAGCCTTTTGCACTCTCTGCGTATTATTTTCAACGAAGCTAACACAACCATCCACTTTATGAGGAAGTTTTCATGATTTATAATTGCAAACTTGTTAGAGCAATTATGTGCATAAAAACATATGTAATTAAACCTAACTTTTTAAAAGCACAGGATTTTGAAAAGGTATACACAACAAGAACAACAGTTTAACTGCTAAAAGACAGTAGACAAACAAATCTTAGAGCTAAAATTCGCCAACACAAAAATTTTCCATCACGAACCTTCATCAGCCTACGTACAAAACCATAGAGTACTAATTAACTTAAATTACCTTCTTCACGTTTCTCACTACTTGTCGTGCTTTATTAACAATGAGACTAGCGACAGGCACTGGCAAACTTCCAAACATTGCTTACAATTAAGAAGGTTATACTAAAGTTTTACAGTGTAAGAGTATCCATCTTAGAGTGATTTTAAACTCAAGGAAATTTCCATCAGAAAACAGTAGAAAGAAATACCTCAAATTAATTATCTGAAAACGAAGGTTCAAACGAAGTGAAATCTTCCATTTCCATGCATGCTTCATTTCAGTTGTCAGTAGTAGTAGTAGACTTCTTTTTAGCTTCGTTACAGTTAAGCACAAAGTAACATTAGGCCAACCAACTGGAATAACATACAGTACACTGAACGGAATTTCCAGAATCAAGGAATTTTTATTGTATGTTTGTCTTTTCACGCTTCTCCAGGCATGTTGATCCGTCAAGATAAAGTACCCAATAAAAGAATGAACGAATTCCAAGAACCTACCATCTACTTTTCCTTCTCGAAACAAACTAGAGAAAGGAAATATTTTTGATATTATCTCTCTCCTATTATTTCCCCGTTTCCTTCTCTACGCGGAATTCCTCCAGCTCTTGCACAGAATGACAAGGGCGTTTGGTAAAATACCAATCTCAAATGAAAACTGGGAATGAATCAGCTCAAAGCAAAGGCAAACGATCAAACAAGAGAGAAATGGTCCATGATTAACAAAAAGGAGATTGGAAGATTAAATCTAAAACAATTTTTAAGTAACACATTTCCCCTTCAAAATCCTTACTGAGGTACCTAGTACTTTTAGTAACTGGGCTGGGTTGGTTCATTGCAGCGCAAAGGATTATATCATCGGATTAAGGATCGTAACGTAAAATTTAAGAGAAAAAGCTTTTTAATCTTGACATTTGACTTAACAGTGACATCTGCGACAGCTGAATGTAAACTGTGTAATCTTTTGATAGTTAACAATTTAAAAACCTAACTAGGTAACTACCAATTGATTGAATGATGCATGTATGTAGTTGGTTTGGGTAAGATTTATATCTAATACACATGTACTTTAGGTAGGTTATTCTTACATGACGGCTTTCACAATACGAAATTCAACGATATTTTTTTCAAGACTTCCAAAGATTGTTTGATACGGGATAACAAGACATAATGGAGAAGATAGGGAGATCTTTAAAAAAAATGCTTGTCAAAATACAGAGCACGTACTTCTGTCACAGCAATATCTTATCGACTCTTCATTCCTTCCTACTTACCTTTCCATACAGCTCTCACGGCCTCGACTGAAAAGTACCATGTGCCCGCCTTTCTTGACATTTAGAGGTACTTTCAGTCGGTAAAAGTAAAACCAAGCGAAGGCATTACTAACTAGTTCTTATTGATGCTCCATAAAGATAAACTAAGCTGTCCCTCGACCTCTCTCCTACAACTTATGATTTGTAAATTCTGTGTTCTCTGCTGTCTAGAAAATATATATCTTCTATGATTGTTTTTTTATGAAATGTAGCACTTATTCCCTTTTCTGTATCTTAATACAATAAGTGAGTGTGATATGCTTCGAAAAACTCCTGCATCCTCGTTTTTTTAACGTGAAATAAAACTAGCACAGAACTTAGCGACGACTGCATTGGGAACGAATCCCAGATTTGTTCATTACTACGGGTTCCAGCTTAGTACATGAATAACCAAGTAATTACTGATGCTTTTGTTGGTGTTGAGCGTTAAATATGATTATCAACATGTTTGTTGATGAATAAATAGTATCCTAGAGTAAGAGTCAGAACCAGGATCGAGCAATGAGTTGACACAGACACACCCTGTTCCTCTGCAAATGTTTTAATGAATGAGCCAAGCCAACTTAAGTAAGTATTAATTTATTTAGAGTATGCTCAAAATCAATTCAACACATCTAGGGACAACTTATAACTACGAGGGAAATAGGATTATGAGAGAATCCTCGCCGAGTTGTCGATTGAATTGACTACGCAGATAGTAAATCAGTGAATGTTTCCATGATGAAAAACTTGGCAGAATGCTCAAAGTTCAGGCAGAATATACACTAGCAATATAGTAAGTGTTAATGTTGTATTGGTTTTGGTTAACTGTTTGAAAGTTTCTTGTCTGCAGGTTGTAATTTTCCAGACTATCCGCATCGTAGATTCTAATTAGATATCTTTCCACTCCTGCCTATTCTTTACTGACTGTTGACTTTGTGCTGTCTGTTTGGGCTATTAAATCACAAAGTTTTAAATTCTAATTCTACTGCTGCTGCATGTATTTTTCAGGAAGTTTACGCAATGAAGTGGTAACGGTTGGGTTGGGTGATAAATAGTAGCTAATTTGCCACTGTGGGAGGTAAATTGAAAAATATTGCAGGCATTGAGGAGACGACCTATTGCTATTGAACGTGAATGGTTAGAGAGAATTTATCATGCCACGGGCTGCATATTTATCGTAATATTTGGTAATGTTTACAGAATATTTCATTTCTTACTTTCCCATCAATTGGTATGTAAAGGCTAGTACCACAAAAGTTAAAAACTTTTTAAACACAACTAGCATAAGGATACACGGATAATAAGCAACAAAAATAGCAGCAGTAAAGCATAACAAGAAAACAACACCCTACATTAAATCCTCATTTCCCTCAAACAGTGTAGTACGAATACTATACGATGTACATTTGCGCTGCACGTCAAAGCACATAATTGGTGTGAAAATTACATATCAAAACTTGTCAGAAAAACTTTACCAATAAAACGGAGGGATTGAACCCACCACGTAACAAACATTACACAAAGAAAAAGTATTTTTTGGCAATGTCAAACTTAGAAATAGGCCACGCTAAGTGGACTACTAGTGGGGTTACCAAACTTTTTTTTGGAGGAAACTTGATTTCTTAATTATCCATCCTAGTTGCTCCACCGGTCTTTCTTAAAGATGAAACATGCATAGCATTTTAATCTTCAGAGTAAAGAAAAAGTAATAACATAACCACTTTCCTAGCAAATAAACGCATGTTGTGGAAGCTCAGACTGCACTGCGGGCAAAAGTTACGCTTTCAGTTCATCGGAAAAAAATGTCTGTTTGGTTATACCTACCTGAAAAGGAGCTTAAACTATTTCTGAAGTGCAAAATAAAAATAAGTACCGTGCATTCATCCTAGTAAAAGTAAAAGTTCCTAGTAAACTGCGTATCAGTGAGGAAAAATGTAATGTTTAAGAAAAAGGAGTTCGATTCAAATAGTTTTTAACCCAAATTCACATGATCGCGTGCTCCTTGTTCATCAAAATGTTTCGTTCTTCAGAATTACAGACTTGGCCTCTCCCTCCCCCTCTGTATACTTGCTATTTCCTTGAGAAGTACATAATGGGAAAATTGCTAGGAGCGGCCAGAGAAAACTTGTGTTCTGTTACTTTTGCTAGCAATACAACAATTAAACTTAAAGCGTAGGAAAACAAAATATCTAATGAGAAAAACTCCGTAAAGTTGAGCTCGATTGCCAACTATAGTCACTTCAATTGACTATTCTCATACCGAAACATTGTTCTTTTTAATAACTTCCATTGAGATATAATACAACGATCTACTTGTTATACCTTTAGCTACATTTTAATCAATATACGTACACAATGTTTCGTACATCACTAGTCGTCAGACATAATGATTACTCTTCAAACTTTTTATAATAACAATACTTAATAGCATTGATTTTTTCTGCAAGAGTCCACAGCAAAATTTCTGAATTAAAAAAGAGTACAAAGGTGTTTGAGAGAAGGGCCTTCAATTTGTTCCTTCTGGCAGTCCTCTTCACATTAAAATACAGACGAAGCGTTTTTATCCATATTTATTCATAAACAGTTTCGCATCAATAAGTTGGCTACTGCTATTCAGAACATTACGTATGTGTATGAATAAGCAAGGACCTATGCAAGTATTTAGCATTAACCAGCGAGTAAGACTGTAAAAAAATGAATGCTGAGGGAAAATAAATGTTTTCGGTGGAAATAATGAAGGGGGAGGAACTAAATTTAATGTTCTCTCATGTACTCTACATCTGACTACTTCTAATATGGCAAAATGACTTGTTTCATCTTCAACAATTTTTCACTTACTTAGTTATATGGTGATCTTAATGTATGTTGACAGTGCTAGTTTTTTTTACAACTGTGTCGACTTCAATTGTTTGAAGGAAACAAAGCGATGAAAGAAAGGGTGATAACAGTTACCTATTTTGGCAAGGTATTTATTTATGTTTCGTCTCGTATAGTTAATAGCTATGTATGGTCATTTGAAGTACAAACTAAGCTGTACAAACCAGTAAAGGTCAATTATCAATGAAAGAACCCATAAGAAACTGGGATTCATTGAATCTACCGTTTAGTAAATTCAGCTTTAGAGTTTTGGGAAGAGTCATTTTGTCCAATTTCTAATGAACGAAAATATATTTCCACACATTTCAATATAAAATTGCAATCACCAAGAATTCAACGAGTCTTAAAATCAATAAAACGAAATAACGGTTACAGAGTAAACAGTCGTCCTCAATTACAGTACCCTAATTAATCAGAAGACATACTACTGAAAAACCTTAACCTAGTCCCGGAACTTTCTTAAATAACATTCCAATTTTAAACCACCGTAAATAACATCGATAACAGGTGCATTGTGCAACACGAAAATATCTGTTTGAACAACGATGTGCACAAACCTCGATGATGGAATAAAAAATTGCATTACTACTTGAACCTATGATATATTTAAGAAAGGTGAATACCCCAGCTTTAACGAGTTAAGAATTACAACAACTATGAATAGGTACCTCCGTAGGTTCCTGCGGCTCCGTTCTATTCCTTTCCTTGGCATAGATACCTTATGCGGGTGCATACATCATGTAATGTGAAATGACCATACCAAAACAAAAACTGACACGTCGTACAACGAATCTACAAGGTTATATTCATTCCTGCATTACCTATTTCCTTTACCCATTGGTCTCTTCCTTTCTCCTTCATTTTTATAATAATTTGTATTGCTAAGCTCTGGTCTGCATTCTAGGTTCATACTACTTAGTACTACTGTTGACAACAGAGTTTAATTTAATTGTTGCATAAACTTTCTTGATGCTTTCACACGTGAAAACACTCTCCTTTTTAGTCGGCCCTACTGCTGTCTTTCCTTCTTCTTATTTGGTGTTGGATACACTGAAAGCTTAATAAATGTGGTGCGATATGAGCCATCTTTGTTTTAACTTGCGGTTACTCAATGAGTAGAAAACATGCAAAGGTGTTTAATATAAAACTGTAGCCAGCATTTCGACATTGATTAACACAAAACAAATATCGATTTTCTCTTGTTTATGCTCGCTAATGAAATTATATGAAAAACTAATGGCTCACAAAGTTCGCAATGCTATTCATGTCGTATTGAAGAGCATGGCAAGCAAATCTAAGGCACGTATATGCTCTCAAGAGCAGCCATTCCAGCCTAAAATATTTTGACATAATATAACCAAACCTTATTTACTTACACTACACCACACCGTCTTTAGGTAAAAGCTGGGTTTATAATTTCACACAAAGTAGCTCGTGTAAACCGACGTGCCTCTGCAATGTGCAATTAAACCTGTGTAATAAGTAGTAAACGTATCATTTTAGGATATTATTTACAACAACCAAATAAAATGTGTGAACCATATAGCTTTTGAACCTCTCTGTAGTATCTATCTGTCGTCACAATTTGTTACGTCTGGTAAATAAGTTATTGCTATACGATGCAACTAGAAATTTTACTAAAATATGTACGAGTGTTAACCAAAACCAATGCTACACTACAAAGAATTTTATGAGTAAAAAACAGTAGTCCAGTTTGACCTAGACTTACTGAATGGCCAGTCCTTTCTGAAAATTGCTAGATTACTCATGTCATGATTTTATTCACCAAAGCAGAATCATAATACTTAGGATGATGACTACCTTCAAGTTGTGTATGATTTATTCTTCGAAGTCCAAGGTAAAAGCAAAAGGGACTTAACCAATATTACATAAACCGGTAAGGTGCCCGACGACGGGCATGCAGGCCTCACGTCAACATTAACTTCTATCAGTGTACAAGGAAATAAAACAACAAAAAATCAATACCCATCTTCAGTGTCTCGCGCTCTTAAAAAGTATTTTACGAGCTAGTCAAAACTACATAGTATTTCCATTTTAACAGCCGTGAAACAATTGTAATTTTTTTTAAACTCTAACGATGACTAAATGAAAGTTGATTTAGAGGAAATTATATTTATTCTTGCTTACGTCACACAGAGTTGGTTTTAGTATTTCTTTCCATCCCACACAAGCAATAAACTTGACGATGCTTACCCCACAAGTGACTACCTTTTATGATCCATCGACTATAAAGTGTTTGCATACGTATGCAAAACTCATAAAGACTTATCATCGGGAATGCCTGAATCCATTTGAATAACCCATAAAAATCAGTCATTTCCGTTTTCTACTTTCACTTTATAAAGTCTAGATGAACCTTGAATAGCGTGTGTTAGTATTCTTATGAAAAATGATCAAAGGAAGCACAGGCCATTCATTCAAAAAGTAATAATATTCCATGTTTATAAAACACACAAGACAAGACTGACTTACATGGCATTACATTCACAATCCTAATCTCACGAAAATATCACTCCTTCCTACTCGGTAAAAAAAACCCATAAAAGCATCAGAGGGAGTGAAAGCTTTATGCCACGGATTTGTTCTTGGAACTATGAACTGCAGAACTTTCGTTATCATAATGACAATATTTCTATTTACAAGTTTGGTTTCGGTTAGCGTGAAAAATATATGGACGCACTTCTATTTCAAGGTATCTCCAGTCCTGAAACAAAGCGGTACCACTTTATGTTCATAAAACCGGTTCTAAGTATTTCTTTTTTTCTAAATAATACTGATTCCCTTAAACATGCAACTCGCTCCCTTACTAATATTAATACTCTTCTGGTCTAAAACAGAAAAATATATTTTTTAAAAATCTTAATCAGCAAAAAGTTCTAAGGGGCAAAACGTTAGGCTATTATTTGCTCTTCACCCTTCTCGGTCCTAAAAATACGAATGAAACATACTTTCATGGCATTATTTTATTATGTTTTAAATCGTGTAAGCACCAAATGTTAACATGGTATAAAAGTAAGAGCATTTTGTTGAGCTCTAAAATTGGTAAAATCAAATAGCAAATCAAATTTATACTCTCATAAAAATAAAATAAATCCTAAAGATTAGACAATTCTTCCCTTAGAAAGAGGTTCATAGATAAAGATACTCCTTCATGTGCTACTTCTTTCCCATACTGCTTTATTTTCTACAACTACAAAATTTTTACTCAAGACGCAGGATGAAAGGCAAACCGAGAATAAATGAAAAGCCATTCCTATCTCACAAGAACTAAAACAAGAAACGGGGAGTAATACTGGGAAAGAATTCTATCAAATTGGATTCCTTGACTTGTGAGTTCAGTTGTGAGTACCAAACCTTGACCAGCTTTCCAATTTCTTTTCGCACTACACTACTTTAAGCTGCTCTTGCATATTCTACAGAAACTGTATTTACTAGCTGGATATATATTCTACGATCCTGTAATATTTAAACTGCAAAAAAAATCACGTCTTTTATCTCATTCAACTTTAAACTGCTGCTACATATTGAACGATTCAGTAGCCAAAACACACATTCAAAACCCACGTATTTGCAGCAACGACCATGGTCTAAAAGCTGCAGTTTGTTAATATGCCATTTTCCAAATCACAAAAACATCCAGCGGCGGTGAAAGTAGGGGTAGTAGCACAATGTCTATAAGTATAATTGTAAGCATTGGTAGGGAAAATAATTATTACTAGTGCATTGTTTCAATTCATGTGCAGTTACACAACACATGCAATGAAAAGAGTAAAAATTCTCCGAATAGTTTTCTTTTTCAAGACAAATCAAATTTATGAGGGTAGTAGTAGGTGGAGGCAAGCAGTGCAATACAAACCAACTATAGAAATTCTATTTTGGCGAATAAAAGCTGCACAACGACTTTGATAATGCTGCTCTACACGAATGATGACGTGATCCCTTTTTCCCTTGTTAGCCCTAAAAACGTATTCACTTCATGAATATAAATCTAAAATAAAGCTAACTATGATATAGCTAGCATTATTTTCCCGAGTCGACCTTGTAATTACTTGAACTTAGCGAATAATGAGCTGAAATTCTCATAAAAGCTATTTCTACACCATATCCTGTCGAATCAATCGACTAATTTATTTTCTGTGTCTTTCCCAATTCCACTTCTTCGAGATAGAATTAAAGTTACAAATAAAAAGCTGTTCAACTTCAAGGGTGCTATTGTTAGATAATAAATTTGTGTGTAGTCAACCGTTTCTTTATTTAGGCAAAAATCTACCATCATACTACTATACATTTGTCCTACGCACGCATGCAAGTAAAAGAATGAATTCATCCGGCCAAAAATTCTATCCTTGTGGACCAAGAGTATTCCCATCGCAGAGTGCATCACATCACCTCACATTGAAGGTTGGAGGTCCCAAGGGAAATATAGGTTCTGAAATTTTTAGCCTGGATCCCTGTTCCGTACATAAGTTCCATTATTACTTCTACGGTATACGATGACGACGACGAGGGGAAAAGATAGAAAACCCTTGTGGATCATTATAAAAGTAATTTTATCCCTCTTTTTATCTGTCTTTCAGTTCTTGTTACTTCATCTTCATGCATTGGCTAGGGCATAAGATCAGAGTTGTAGAATAACGGATAGGAATGAAAAAATGACATGCGATTTTAATAAAATCTATACTATAGTGGTGCCATTGACGTCGGTTAAGTTGAATGTCGAGAAAAAACGTTGACTGTATATTGTAAGAATTACGTGAATACAAATTAGTAAAGTGTGAGTGGATAAATGCGTACGTATGGAAGAGGATATCATACAGACAAAAATTAAATCCAATATAAAACGTTGTTTGGAGAATAATCATATTGGAAGAGAATGCTTTATTTAATTTTATGTTGTATGACGGCATTATGAAGCCTACGTTTACGTTTTCCTTCGTTTACATTAAACTTGTTAAACTCAAGTCTTTTAAACTTACTAGTTGGTGCAATACAAATAAAAAAAATCTAAAATTAAAAAGCTTGAAAATTCAAATTCAATTTTATCATAGTATTCATACACCAGAGTATTGTTATTGTGAGTGAGTAATATATATATATACGCTATTTGAATAATATGCTAGCTTTACGTAATGAACAATTCCTGTTGTGGATAGAAAACATTTCGTTGCAAAAAAGTGCTTTCTTTGTAAATTTTGAATAAGAACGCAAGTATGCAAAATCTAAACTTTACGTAACTGAACCTAGTAAGTGTGCATTCGCTTCCGGATATCCCATACGCCAGACTGATATCCATTTGTTTACACATTGTAAATTATTAAATAGACTAAAGGTTATCAAAAAAATAATCTTTCGGTATCATCCTCAACCAAGTACCATGAGTGTGGTGTTGTTGGCATACATTTGCTATTTAAATACAAATATTCGAAACTGCAGTTGTAATTATTGCTTCGCTTTCGATTTAAATTTTAAAATACCAGTTAAAGTTTACAGTTGGCTTGAAATAGTGAAATGAAGAGTGTAGCTAATACTAGCTTTCGGATAACCTTTAAAGGTTGCTAGTGTAAATTTTAGTGAAAGTACATACACCTACATTTTTATGCACAACTAACCTTAATCTTAATCTTCTGCTGATCTATAAACAGAGGATCGCACTCTACCTCTCACAGTTAACAAATGGTGGTTGCATTTAAGGACCTGTTATAAAAAATGACTTTGTAAATTAAATAGCGCTTCATTATTAAAATTTTATTTTACCTGGTATATAAAAAGTTGTCAACATTTTCTTAATTTTGGTGATTTGTATTAATAATTTAAGTATATGAACATAAAGGGGTACATTCTTCCCTCTGGGTATGTATGGTCTTGCTATTGGAAAGATTACTGTACTGTCAGTTGTTTTTCTTTTTTATTGAGGAAAAATAATTCTGTAGAAATATAACCCAGTATGGTATTTTAATGGCTTATATATTTTAGGTCCTATAAAAAAAGCATTTGGTCCTATGCGAAAAAGTAAGTTGGGCCTATGACAACTTTTACCTATATGGGCATGTAAGTAGAGCCTATAGACAAAGTATTTGGTCCTATATTTAAATTAGCATTGTCCAATGAAATAAGTATGTTTAAACAAGCATTTATTGGGTTATTTAGTCATTTATTGCACATAATTTACCAATTAAATCCAATTCGTTTTCACTGTTAATCAATAACAAGAGCTTTTGACGCCTTGCATGGTGAAAACCATTGGTGATTGCCTCTGCACAATCACCGATTAAAATTGTAGGATTATAGTCCGAATTTGAGAGACGGAGTCCTTTAAATATGAATTAAAAATCACTCTCTGCTTCTCCAAAAGTGATGGCTAATGAGAAAGGGTGAAAAGACATGTCTTTGTCTGATATTAAGCTCCATCGTCCATCGTATATAAGCTTATAGGTTGCATCCGCTTGAATGGATGGACTTTTTTCCATCAGAGATAGAAGACGTTTTATTTTAATTTAAATACAGGACCAAATACTTTTTCTATAGGCCCCAAAAAATGTAAGCCTATTTTAATGAGGTAAATTAAGTATTGAAGTTTATAATTTTTCGATTAATAATAGAAGGATAGTAATCAGAAATTGGCTAAAAAATAAAATATTTTTTTAAAGATAAACCTCGTCGTGGTGGTACAGTAATCGGTGCTGCAGTATCAATAAAGATAATTGCAGTAAATAGCCGTAAACATACTCTAAAAAAACCAAGCCAAATTAACTCAAAGTTGCATTATTGAATTTCGTTTCAGGCAAAACGGGAGCAATTACTTTTTCCAGTCTGTAATCGATGTATTACACCCAGTATAAATGTCTCCTGCTATCAACAAATGACACTACTAAATAATGTTCGCCTAGACTAGAAACGTAGGAAAAAATTTCTAAAAAAATTGGGCAATCTTACCTTGACAGTTTGTGGGATTGATCCAGAGAGAAAGAATAGCCAACACGAAGAAGTATCGTATTAAAGTCGAAGCTCCAAAGTTTCTTTCACTTGTCCAAGACTTTAATACCTTTCTTAGTTTGTCCATTATTCTCACTGGTGATTTGACCGACCTCCTTAGTCGAGAATGGATTGAGGTTGGATTTATTTGTGTCACTCTTTGATACGCAAGAGTGAGACCAGTAGTGGTAATATTAGAAGTAGAGGGATTGGTCACTTCATTAGGGACTGGATCTTCTGTATGTTTTAGAGTGTAGAGATCCATTTCACACATTTTACGATAAGAAGAGCCTGGGAAAGCGCTGCTGGTACTGACACGATGTACAGCAAAGTGATCAACAACAGCAGGTTCAGGATGTAAAATTCGGGTTTCTCTTGAGCTCAAGTAATGGCCAGTAGTATGGCTACTACTATTATCATTACCTTGAGAAGGAAAAGAGATCCGAGACGAAGCATCACTCATGGGGCTAAATCGATGAATCATTGTGAAAGGTTATGGAAAAGTCCGCAGTTTATCTCCTATAAAATGGTTGTAGTAATAAACTGCACTACTCTTCATTTCATTTTTTAACTCCTGGAAACTATGTTCAATGTTGACTTTGTTGAGTTAATGAGTGCAGTTTTAGCATTGATTCGGATAATGAAAAGCTTTCTTCAAGCCTGTAAAGTTTTAGGCTGTCCGTGTATGTATGTATGAGTATATGGAGAGGACAGGATAGTTGAAATCACAGTACCGTCTGGAAACGGGCCAATTAATTCAAAACGACAACACGATTTAAAATCTTATCCTTATAATTAAACTTAAGGAGAACTACGCTTCTTTAGTTGTATAGAAAAAGTTGTCCGGACTTATTGAAAGAGTTGCTGCAATTTACAAGGTATGAAGTTGATTAAAGTTAAACCTCCCCATCTTTAATTTGGTGTGATGTCAATCAAGTTCTTAAAAAGTAAACTTGGGTCAAAGATCAACTTGGGTACTCTTTTACTGGAAACTAAAACAATCCTTAAGCTTTTAAAGGTAAGCTATGCACATTACATAGGATCTATTATTACACCCTAGCTTTAGTTTACCTACTTTTGGTACCTCTCCTCACGTAAGTTCGCCTTGTCAACAACGTGTCTAATCTAATTTAGATGCCCATCAGTTGTCGACCACTACGAACTACTGCTTGCGTTCACTACCGTTGTAAGTACAATGTAGCTAAAGAAACTTTAAGATATATTCGGAACGGAATATAAACCCACTGGGGACCAGAGCTCACCATTCAATAGCTCAAGTAGATCCTCCTTCTTCCTCTTCGATGATCTCTTGTTCCTTTTCCTTTCTCACTTTTAGATCTGATCTGCCCAACGACCACCAGCACAATCCAACCAGGCAAACCTACTAAGAAACCACAATCGGATCTAGAGAAAACCCCGAGGTTTCTTCACCAGCCAAGTCACCCAACTCACTGACTGACTGCAATTCAAGCGGATGTGAGAAAGTTGAGACTAACTTGTGGACAAGGAGACTTTCTCTTGGTTAAACTCGCCCCTTCAATCGTCTTGTCTCGACCTCAAGTCTATCTCAACCTTTAAGTATCTCTCTTGCTTACCATCAAATTTCCAACTATTATTTTATTATTATTACGAAGAGGGGATTCAAATACTGAAACTACTTCAGCAAGAAAACTTTTCAACTCAATTGTACGTATGTATACCTATTCTATTACTTTACTTTCCCCTTCTCAGTTTCTTTCTTCTTAGCTTCTGCGTCTTCGAGTAGTAAGGAAATACACTTTGCCAAATTTGCAAATGTGAAAACTTCAATGCATTACTCAATTCCGCGTTACATAGTAAGTTGTTCACTTCTCGTCGTATCTAATTTCAAGCTGGGTGTTGAGCTCAAGAAAAACCGAACATCGAGATCTGATGATGATCTTTACTTCAAATGTCTTGCTATCTTTACTGACAAAACTTCCGGAAATATTCGTTGAGAAGCTGTTTGTTGAAAAAGCACACAATTCTGTCTTAGTCTGTGTAAAACAGAAAGAGGAAGTAAGCAGTAGCAGACTTTCCTGCCTATTCTTATTCTTCTTGCAATGTTTACCTAACTTAGTTTTTTCTTGGAAAGTAAAAGTCAAGATTTCCTTTTCAAACTTACGAACGAGATTTAGTAGGAGAAAAGGAGAGTACTTTTATTTTTATTATCTCTACGTGTCTTGTAGGTCTGTACTAGGAACACGTTACAGAGAATTTGCACTTTCCTCCTTTCAAAATTTCGTATACCTTTTTGGCTTCCTGCTGATGAATGAATGATTTAGAAGATAAATAAATATCCTACACAGAATCTTAGAGTCAGTAGAGCAACGAACCATGTGAAATATGTAAGCTTATACGTGAGGTTTATTTATAAATGAGCTTACTAGCTGAACTGCACTGTTGACTGGGCTTGGTACATTTTTAAAGTTTATTAAACAGGCTGAGTCAGCCACGTTCGTTATGTACCTAATTCGTACGGACGCAACGTTACATGAAGCATTCATTCAAGTTAGGTAAATATGATGGATGATTTATGCACCCCGGAGAAGACAGGTTTTTTATAACACAAGAAGACCGACCGACTTACTTTAAATCTTTTATAGCTGATTTCTTCTTGTGCGACTGGAAAAGCTTACTGTAACAGAAGTAATGAAATAAAATAAGACTGACGGATCACGTTTAAAACACTTCCTCTCCTTACAACAATTATTACTTTGTGGTTTTCGGAGATCAGATTAGCTCATTCAAAGCTTCAGCAGTTCAGCAGTTGATTTAATTCTTCAAGACAGCCTTCATCTCAGAAAAGAAGGGAGTAAAAAGTTCTAATATATCATTTCCTCACTGCTACTTGCTATTCAGTTATTTAGTGTTTCTGCTTCTTCGTCCAGGATTAATTTTATGCTTGTTTAGTACAGAAAGAATTAGTAGACTTGTAAAGGGATCTATTGTTTCCTCACAGTAGGTCACTTTTCGCACAAGAAATGTGAAATGAGGCATAAGTCATCTCATCACTGGTTGGTGGAACAAGCAAATCCATCCTAAGACAAACCATACGACCACGCTACCACCAACAGCTTACGAAAACATACTGAGTGAGACTAATGAAATGTCAAAACTCCTTTCTTTCCCTAATTTCTCACAGTCTGAGTCTTTAGCATTCACGGAACGAGCTGACTTGTAGATTTCGTCTTCTATAACTTGTGTAATGGCTTGTTCTATATGTTGTAGGTGTACAATTCAACTCGGCCTCCTCCGATGATAAACTCTTGTACCATTTAGGTGTAGTTATGTGAGTGAGTAGTTTTGCCTGTATACAAAAATATGAAATAGATAAATTAACGCAAGGCAGACTAAACTAGCCGTAGTAAATGTTATAATCTTAATAGTTGTAAATGAATGGCAAATGAACATTACGAATTGTTCTTCAGAGACTATTCATTAACATATTTGTAGTTTTGACATGACAAGACCTGATTATCATAATTATCATTCGTGTTCTTTGGAACTAATACTAACTAACAAACTCAAACTAGCTGATCACTACTGCTAGGATGAGCGGGTTTACGATTCTAGATGATTTTAGCCACAGCAAAGAAGATTATACCGTCTATTGCTGGTTACTTAGTTGGGTTTGGGTTGACTGCAAAAGAGAAACTTGAGACTTTTTTACAAAGTTATATTCACAAATGTTTACTCGATATTTGGTGGTGGTTGACTATAAGCACATTTAGAAAATGTATTTCACTGTATTAAAGATACTGTTCCTCTTACTTGCCAAAATTTTAATTGCAACGTAGTTGGCATAATGCATCTAGAAGAGGTCTCAATAAACTGAACTGACTTATCTCATTCATAATAAATTAAAATCCTAACTTCGTAAAAGGAACAGTAACAAATTGATCCTTCCGAACGCATAATCCTGCTTGGATTAATAATTTAAATGTACATTAATTTGAGCCAAAACTTTCCTCTACTCTAAAGTACTGCACTGCACTCACTCTGCACCATTAATACTAATGGATCTAGGCACATTCTCTTCCTTGATAAAACTAGCTTGTACACTCGGCTAATTCTCATCTGTTTTAAGCCAAAAGGCAGACTTAAGCAAGAGTTATAAACCAACGATATTATGAATCTGCCTCAAATATTCATTTTAAGTTTACCTTGTTTACTTCCAGTGCCAAACCTGCGGAGGGTAAATGTGAATCTCGATCTACTAAATCATGCAGAAATCCCTTTTATTTTAGCTCTTAAGTCATTCGACTGTTATTCTTATGTGCCTTTTCCATTCTACCTTTATCTGATTCTGTGCTAATACCTTCCATTACATTATTCTACAGCATTTCAAAACGGCAATTTTTTAACGAAATGAATGAGACATCTCCCTCCACTGTCTACTCCAAAATCTCGTAAACAAAACTGCTACAGGCTACTTCCAACAGCTTTAATACACCAAAGACCGAATTGAGATGGCAGGAGACTTTCTCAACCTAGTTAAAACTGTATGCAGTATAAACGAAATGAATACCTGGGCGTTTTTCCAGAGTAATAAATCTTGATGCTGCAGTACTAGCTTGATTAGTTTATTAACTTAGATTACAGGTTGAATTCAAAGACAATTATAAGAGCAACCTTGCTTCGACTGTCGAAAAACTGGTGAAAAGTTGAAGAAGGTATAACAACAGTCACGTCTAACCCCATCGGGCTTGAAGAGCAAACTGAATTCCCCTTTCTTCTATACTATATTACTCCTAGAGTTGCCAACATTTCGGCTCAACTCGGTTGCTCAAATGGTAAATGGTAAATCGTATGGTTATGTTATATGGTACTACTCTGCTTGAGTCAGTCAGTCTTGTTGTAAGTTTATGTGTTACCGTCGTAGAACGTATGACCGCACCGTACGTACCATCGCATAAAATCTAACCAAACCATACACAACTCTTTGGTCAGACTCAACAGCGACACGAAGGATCTAACGCTAACGCTGCTGGGTGTATATTGTACAATAAACAATTTTGACTGCAACACATATAAAAGTGATCCTAGTGTGCCCAAGTGCATGACTTGGACGGGGGACTGAAAAAGTCTGTATCATCAGACGCTTTTTGTATCAAACTGGAAAGCTGGACCGTGTCTGTATGAGTTTGAAAACCTTTTTACGAACCGAGAAGGGCAAGGGCAATACAATAGTACCTTTAGTGAGTTTATCTTATGGAGGTAGTGGTAGATTGATGGTGGTAGCTGGACGTTTCTAAATAAAACACGACTTGGTACATAATACAGATTTTGTTTGGAGGTTTCTTTCTGTCCAGATACATTTAATAACACTGACAGACAGTAAATATATGCTAAGTTATCATTTTCATTTGGATGCGTCGTTGCATAAAATAACCAATAAATATTATGGACACCTGTAAAGTGGAAGAAGTCGAGTAAATAAAAATGAATGGGAAAATCAATAAAATATTTTAATAATGTCTCTCCTCTGTGGTTTGTACCTTTCGAAGCACTTTTTTATGTGGTTGGTGGAATATTGTAGTTGAAACAAAATTGAATGCTTCCCAATCCCAATTAGTACACTCTTATTATTTATTTTGTAGAAGTACCCTGCTTCAGGTAGCTTTTCCTTTCCGTGACATGTTAACAAACAATTGTCAGAGAAAGTGTTGGCCCTGCGTAAACCTAGCAAATATTGATTTTTAGACATCAATCAATCTACAAATACACACCGAAATATTGTTAAACGAGAATTCAATTTAAAATAAGATTAAGATGGACACATATAAGTGTTTGAGGGAGGAATACAAGCCGTAGGTAGTCATATACGCACCTTGTGAAGGTAAATAGGCTAATAGGGTACCATCACCTCAACGAGTACAATATCATTTATTGATAGCATTGTAACTTGAAATAAAAGATGCGATAATTTAACTGGTGTATTTTTCAATATTAAAATTGCATGTACTTTAAGAATGTTTTGGTAAAATGTCTGTTGCCGAGAAGTTTGTATTTGCTAAACATAATCTATAAATTAGAATCAGACAGTCCTGAAAAATAATCCTGACACCTGTTAATACATTTAGAATGAATACCTTTCGATGAAAATCATGAAGTAAGTCTGAACTGCTAAATGTAAATTAAGTTTATTTGATTGAAAATGTGCAAATGAGATAAACAAATTAGAAAATCTGGAAAATTATGCATGATCTCACGATGAGGTCGCAAAATTCATCAATCACAAAAAAAACAAGCTGCAAGCAAATTGTTGTATGGTAACAATAAAAATGTGAAATTCATCACCTTGAAGGTGTGCTCTCTGTTTGAAGAAGACAATGTGCTGGCACGTATTCTAAAACTCACATTGGAAAGTATTTATTGCAACAGTCGCAACCAAGATGAAATAGGTAGTATAGTAGAAGTAAGTCCTGCAACGAAGGTACAAATGAAGGTATTAAATATCCTTACAAATAAAATCCAGTTGAATTTACCTTCTAGATATGGGTTTGCGTTTGATCGCTGGTAAAAAAGCATGTAAGGTGGCAATTCAACCGGGCTTTACTACAGTTTGCAAGCATTAATAACGTTATATTATATTTCATCCCATAGGCTTATCCGCTCAGTGACTTCATAACTTTTGCAGATTGGGTGATACAGACATTAGACTCAAAATGAGCAAGAAAATTAGACAAAAACTGAATCCTGAGCCTAAGCCAAAACCAACTCCCATAACATAAAATAAAACCCTTTTATCTCTTTCCCATCGACAGAATCACAAAAAGCCTCTTTTGTGTGAAAAATTTATGAAGAATAGATTCACAAGAACAAACTCAATGGAACAAAAAATATAATCCTAGTCCACTCAAAACTTTCAACTTGGATCTTTTTTTTAACCCGATGCTATCATCATCCAGCTCTGTTTTTCTGCCTCCTCTTATTATAATAATATCTTTATCTCTTGTAAACTTCTTGCTGCAGTACTACTCGGTGCATGTGCTCAAGCCCTGCGTTCTCAACTTATTGACTTGCAAATAAAGTAGAAAATAAAAATACTGCACGACCGGATGTGCAAGGTTAAACAAGGGATTTTAACAAGCCAGCCAACCATCCTGACAACATGTAAACCTACAAATAGTCTACTCCCCTTTTCATCTCCGATGATGATAATAAAAGTAAAAGATGCAGTTGCATTTGTATGCTAATATTTTATGCTCTTTGAGATTCTGATATGATTACCCGGAGACTCATTTTGGCTTAGAGAAACTTTACTTTACGAGCCTAGTCGATCTGAAAATACTTTATTTTTTATGCATTATTACAATATTATACGTTCAGAACCTTTTATATTGTTTTACTGAGTGGAGTAAAATAAAACCCCTGTACTACACAATTTCATCAGCCCTCCGATGAGTTGTTTCACTCAGTTTGTATACTTTGTACTTTTTTGTTTGTTAAATTGGGTATTGTATTAAAATACACAAAATTCAATGGTACTATTGGTATAAAGTTTATATTGTAAGTACTTGTGTTGTAACTATGAGTTCATACGGGATCGGATTGTAATCTGAGTCTAAATCAAATGAGATGTGATGCAGCATTTTGTTAAGAACCCTTCACCCTCCTTCGCTTTTTAATCATTTTTTATACCACCGAGATGACAGGTGACGCTTTTTCCACAATCTAAATTTTACACAGACCGTATTAGCACTCCGTTCAAATGAACTCGACTCAATCATAAACTACGACCTCCAACTACATCACCGGTCACACAAACATACGGTAATGACAATATGAATATCGACAACAAGCAGGGGTGAATAACACCTAACGAATCACAACTGTGCATATTCCCACAACGCACAGGAAAAAGGAGGAATAATAACTCCACAGAGAGATACCCGACTTCTTCTCCGAGTTGTTAAAAATAATTGCAAATAAGGTCCCTTTTTAGCATCATATCAGTACCAGAGTAAAGCTGATGCATAAGCTCTCATATGTACATGCTATCTTGCTGTCCAATTCTCGTAAAAAAGAGAGGTGGAAAATACCTATGTTGAAATATATTTCAAAGTATACGTAAAAATATCGAGGGACGCTAGAGCCGAAAGCCTGGACTGGCCTGCTTAGTGATCTTTCTCACTCATCCATGACTCAATCGTAATAAAAAACGGCTTCTTTTTAATGCATTCATGCGGCTTTGGATGAAAAATGTTTACATCATAAACCATGGCAGAGATTAATAGGCTTCCGTTTCCAATTAAGTCTCTTAAACCATTAACCAGAGGGGTGCACATTTACACGGCGTGATATTACTAGTTAACAAAGTAATTATTTTTGGAGAATGTATTATGAAAATTAATTTAAAGATAATTTTTTATCCCAAAGCTTAACTCCAGTTGTTGCACAAGTTCATTTATTTTTGTTACTACTTTTAGCACCCGAAATCTTCCCTTCAGCTAGAATTAATTTGCTAATGGATTGAACATAACCTGAATGGTATTTAAAATATTATATATGCTTCATAAATCCATTTCACATTGTTCCGAGTACATACTTTAACGAAATATAAATCGTGAAAAACCATCTCCAGAATGATTGTTTGAGGTGTTCAACAACAATATTTAGCAGTGGTAAAAGTTAAATAAATAAATGTCATTTCAAATAGTTTTCAAAAGATTTCTTTAAGCCGAGCGACCCTAGGCTTCCATTTCTAATTAAATTGTAATATTAACTTAATACCGTTGCAATTTCTGCCCACCTTTTGCAGCAGAATCGGAATAACTAACTGTAGCTTTGTAGTTAGTTTGAAAAAAACAATTCAGTTGTATTGAGTGCTCCCTAACCTTTCTGTTGCATCCTTCGTCATACATTACATAAAATTAAACCTGCCTACGCGGAGATCCAATATTACTTGCTTTTACTAAGTCGCTCAGTTTGCTACTACAAAAACTGTAAGTAACTTGGCTGCAAATAATAATATTTTGGAGAAGACTTCGAGATAAAATTTAATATTATCCACATCCCTTTAGCCACCCAACCAAATACAACATCATTCATACTACTAAAAGCTTGACATTTACACACACTCACAACTGCAATTTTCACCCCGTTTTTTATGTAAGGAGGGCTTTACCTAGCCTCTTTTCTGTTATGTTGGTGTATATTTGCCCTTCCTCGTTTGTTCCCAGCATAAGAAAGTTTAGTGGTAGGTAGGATGAAATTAAATGGGTACTTTATTACTTCCAGCTTTCGCTTTAACAATATGTAAAGCTAAAGTCAGGACAGCGTGTCTGTGTATATATTACTCCACGCTTTGCTTAGAGAATCTAGTAAGTAGTGGCAACGAGCAGTAATAAAGGCTACATTACTGTGCCGTATAGCACATACTTATCCAAGAAAAGCTCGTTGATGTAACTTTAAGATGCTGTGAAAGAAGTAACGTTATGAATATTTCAATAATCCCAAGCTTCCTTTTACGACCCACTACTGTGGCAGGCCGTAGTAATATTATTGAGTTCATATCCTACGTTTCTAGTTAGTTTCTGCTTCGTTTGCTACCGGTCCTTGTTTTGAATTCCTAAATTATCAAAGTAATCTCAATCTTGGATGATATGCTTTTCTTCTTTCACTTTTAGGCTACAATATTAAGTTCCTTTCCTTAGCTGCCTTCATCAAAACATTTAACATCCATTGTAGAGTAAAGCAGAGAGCAAGAATCAGTAAACAAGTCTTGTCAGTAGGGGCCTATACCCGCAAATCCTCGGCCTAACCGGTAAAAATCTCGGCTCTGGAGCCGAGAAAAACGCCGACCTAACCGGTGTTTTTCTCGGCCTAAACGTGAAAAACGACGGCCTAAACGACTTTTTCCTCGGCCAACCTATTTTGTCCAAAATCAGCCTCTGGAGCCGAGAAAACCACCGGTTAGGCCGAGATTTTCACCGTTTACGATATGTTTTTTGACCTTTTGACCTATTCACTGAATTTATGGCAGAAAAGTAGTTTGATATTCTATGTGGAGCGAGTGGATTTTTCTGAAAGTTGTACATATAATGCAGTTTACATCAAAGATGCCAAATAAAATGCAACAAACACTGAAATGTAATAAAAACCGCGTCAAAAATAAAAATAAATTAATTGCAGAGAAAAACGACGGCCTAACCGGTGTTTTTTTCGGCCAGAAACTTTACCACGTCCTCATGCAAAACGCCTAGAAGCGATATTTTTTTAATTTGCATATGTCATACAGTTTACTGAGAGGAATTAGAATATTAAACTACTTTTCTGCCGTAAATTCAGCGAATAGGTCAAAAGGTAAAAAAACATCGTAAACGGTGAAAATCTCAGACTAACCGGTGGTTTTCTCGGCTCCAGAGGCTGATTTTGGACAAAATAGGTTGGCCGAGGATAAAGCCGTTTAGGCCGTCGTTTTTCCCGTTTAGGCCGAGGAAAACACCGGTTAGGTCGGCGTTTTTCTCGGCCCCAGAGCCAAGGTTTTTGACCGAGGCCGGGGATTTGCGGGTATAGGCCCCTACTGCCTGTAGAATAATATTTATACATTAAGACTGTAATCTTTATTGATTAAAAAATATCAAATAGGCGACTTAGGTGCAATTACCCTCATTCATAAATCCAAATTTGTAATGCCTGTTTCAATAAACGTAGGTATTAAAGTGAGTCAGTCACTGTGGGTGTTTCTGCGATAAGGGGACTCCGCTCTCCATTCAGTTCTCAGAATTTGCTAATAAAGTCTCGCTCTGTTACTTAGTCATTATTACAACATGGAAACTAAAAGTTATTATTTTATTGCCATCAATTTGGCTGAAGTCGTGACGATTACGTTCCATTAATATACAGTTGAATAGAACATACAGCTAACAGCTAAGGGCTTGAACCTCGGTAAAGTCTTCGGTAGTGGGTCATCATGACTAAGCAGGAAATTTCACTCCAGATCCCTGATTCAGTTTGGTATTTCTAATCCCCCAATCGTTTTCTAAGCGTGGCCAACAAATCCAACCTATGTCAACTTGATTTAGCAGGACACGAACTGAACCCTCTTCTTATTTATTCGCGTAGCCCAGTTACAATTCTACCACTACTACTATACTAAGCATGGCATGAGTAACCTTAATCCGAAAGATGAAGCTGATTCAACCTAATTCCATAAACACCATCATCTCTCCCTATCTTTGTCTTCCCCTTTTGTACCTTTAATATTACGTGTTCTTTGTGTCAACGAAGTAAAAACAGGACTTTACTTTATCTACTTACTATCGGTTTAATATCCTGCCCGACCGACATTGACAGCATACTAGAACCTGGGACAGAGAGTTTGGCTGCTGCTGTCTTTCTCCAAAATCTGAACAAAGCTTCCTTGCTGCCTGCCTCCGACATGTAATATTATGTTATATGGATGGAGTATATAATCTTGTATTTGAGGGAGTAAATAAGGTCATGTCTATTACAGTCTCGATCCAACCAAGTAATAATTTCAGCTTCGTTTGCATTGCATCCACGCCAGATAAATAAAATAGAAAGGTCCTGGGTTATTACTATATGGGTACTGGTGCTGTTTACCCAATTTGGATAATACTACTCGGTATTATGTACCACGGAGATACAACTTAAAGGTTACAATGCTATGGAAAGTGTAATTTTCACCATATCATCAATGAATGAGTCAACTCGTATTATTACTGAATTTACTCAATACAACTAGTACGAACTAGGAACCTTCCTTTAGCTTTTACTAGTTTGTTAACAGGGATAAACTCTTACATACTTATTACTTTTGGGTAGTAGATATAATCCAGAGCATAAAAGCCTCTCAGGCCCTCAGTATCCATCCACCAAACTAACTAATAAATATCGTCTACGGTGTAATAAAATATATTGCATTGTTGTTTGCTGCTACCCTGCCCTACCTAGGATGAGGGGCTGTATTACAACACATGCACATAACACACGACTCAAGCCACACAGCCACAATCAAACATGGCAATGATCGGAAAAGATATTAAAGGATCTAAGCTTACATATTATCGCCTTCAAAAGCACGAATTTATTCCGTATTAAGGATACACAGTCGTTGTATGACGGTGGTGGTGTGTTTTAACAAACTTTCGATGGGTTTATAAAATCGGCTCAAATATATAAGGAAGAAACGGCTTTCTATTGTGCGTGTACATTTATACCCAAGTTGCTTTCCTTCAGATCTCTAGCAAAATCTAGAAGATTATAGTGGCTGTGATGATTTGATGTTTTCTCCGTGTATTATTATTGGTAAAAGTTTCTAGGAATCTCTCCAGGGTTGATGAAGATTGTTGGAACTTGTGCGATATATTTGATACAAGAGTTCAATTCCACCCCTGATTATTTGATTGGCTCGACCCTCCCTGATCAGGATGGAGTAAATGGGATGGCACGAGCTGGAGCGAAAAGAGTTTACGTTAGAAGTGTACGCTCGGTTATTTCTACTTCATAACATAATAGAGACACAGAAGCTGTTGGTTATAATAAAGCGTATTATTTAGTTATAACGGGCAGATGTTAGGTAGGGAGCGAGCGAGGTCTTTTCACTCTTTTATATTCTTCAGGCCCCCACCCAACGTACTTGAGTTCCACTTAAAAAACCCAACCCAAATAACCAACCTGAACCGTCATAATCGTCACGGACCTAGTGGATAGCACAGTGGTTGGTAATAAGGGAGTTGTAAGAGCCTTAAAGCAATGGACTCTTCAACAATTGGAACAATTAGCACGTGCCATATGGTATAAATGGCAGACTGAGACTGCTACTTCTATAGTGTGGGAAATAGCCTAAAAAAAGAAACTAATCCGCTAATCATTCAATCATCTGGCCAAGGGCACTCCATTTTCTTGGTATTAATAATAAGATATAAATATGTGGTATTTTTGTCATTCATATTCGTTCTGTATAATGTTTCTACTGCTGCAAGGGTTTGGTATTTATATCCTGCCCGTTGGCTACCCCCAGCTTATACACCCTGTGCTCCAATGACCCCTATAAAACTTTTTTTAATGCCGTTCTGCCACTAAGTTTATAATTGATTGAGCTTCTTGGTTTGCCCATGTCAAAACTTTGGATGGATGGGTTGCATATTAGATATAAAATGTAGCTTCGGCTATTTCATATTGTTATGAACCAACCAACTGTCGTAACTTTTTGTAAGAGGAGATGGGATTCATATGTTGAAAACAATGAGAAAAATCAAGGCCTCTAGCGTCTATTTTTACAGTTGTTGGACATCTAAACTGAATAATATCAAATGTATACAGTATTACACCCTATAACGGCATTAATATCGGTACAGAATACACCCAAGTTTTACATATCAGTTATTATCCAAAAGACAAAGTGCTATTTTGATTTCAGGCTTCCTGAGTTTCTGCTCCAGTCGAGTCAAGTATGATGTATCATTGTGTGTTGATGTTGGATGATAATCAATCGGAAAATAAGTCGCCTTATCCTTAAGCATCGAAATATTCATTTTGTCAACTTCTAACGTTGTTGGTTGATAGTTGATCGCTCTAATGGTCTGCCTCGCTTACAGAGTATATATGCGTAGAAGTTTAATTTCTAAGTACTCTGCTCTACAGTCATATGCCAAAGAGTGGAGTGAAACTAATCCAAAATCCAACCCTCCTTCTAATCAGTGTGACATTGAGAAATGTCATGAATAATACTGCTCTTTTATCTTCAGGTCAGCCTAATTCATACTACATTCACAAAATAAAATTGCTCGCGTCAGCTCCACTGCTGCTGGTACCCCCCGCCGTAATGAAGGCAAGGGTATCAGTATCAGTATCAGTGACACGTTGCTTGTTGGGGAGAACAATAGCAATATTCGATACCTAATCGAAATCAACAGTAAGAGACTGAGAAACGTGGGTCTAGTCGTCTAGTCTTGCTTATCAGGATTTAGCTAATTCGTGGCTTATATTTACCATTATAAAAGACCCCTTAATACTATTTTCAATCCTTGGAATAAAATTGTAAGGCATGTTTGTGGATCTGGTCGAGTATTTATTGCTGAAACAGGTTAAAATATCAAGTTCAACTTTCATATTAATTTTAGTTTTCCTCACATTTGATTTGAACACCAGAGCTGTCTTTATACAGCAGTAAAGCTGGCTGGTTAGCGTCAGTGAAATATTATATTATCAAATATTATATTCCCCTATCGAAATCAACCACCACATAGGAAATCTCTGTGTAGCAAACTATTTTATTTTACTTTCTACCCGGAAATCAGAGAGAATGAAAGTTTAGATAGTAAAATCAGAAGAAAAAAAGTAAATAGCTGTGGTGATGGTGGCATATCCTTCCAATTTAAATAAACAAACAGAAGCTTATTTATCTCTTGTGCTAGAGTTACCGACAGATACAAAATACACAGACAGCCCACACACATACTTCAGCTTCCAAGCTAGTGTTTAATTTAATTTAGTAAGGGGAATAAAACTCAATCCTCATTTGCTCAAAAGATTGATCAAAGAGATTAGCTAAACGAAGCTGAAGGAAAGGCCATGCGTTTCCCCCTACAATTCTAATGCATAAACTCGTTTCCTTGTTTTTGCCTTCGTAAAGAATTATACCAACTGAAAAGCAACAGTAACAGAACTGTAGTAACTGTGAGTGAAAGTAAACAATCTCTTAATCAAACTTTCCAAAGGACCGATATGACTGTACACTCTATCCCGTTTATAAATACTTTTATCCGTAGAAGTTATAAAATTGTATAATGTAAGTTCACTTAGGCAGACTCATGCATGTTGCTTTGGCCCTTTTGCCCATCTTATAATTAAACCTTTCTTCTGCAATTGTAGTTTATTAATTGTATCCTAACAAATTGCATGTGCTACCATTGCCCATTACATCTATTTTCCTTCTAGTAGCTACTGTCATGTGTACCTTTTACTGTATTTCAATTCATGAAATTCTTCTACATTTTTCAGAACTATAGAATATTTTAATTTGAATATTAATTCAAAATTTAATTCTCGTGAAGAGCCAAAGACTTTTTTATTAATTAATTTTCCGCTTTGGCTTGCTAAGCAAAATAGAAAAGAGACTTGGCAATCTTTCGGGACAGAAGATAGAATGGGATCAAGATTGGATTGGATTTTTTACTTGAAAAACATTCAGCCTTTTAAAATAAATTGATGTTTCCCTTTTTTATTTCCCAGAAATCCATATCAGTTTGTCTTAATTCTGGTGGTTGGTAGTTGACAATACAACAACGCTTCAAATTTCAATCATGGGTCTCTCTCTTTTACTCCTTCCTCTCTAGATTTGCGTATGGCCTCGCTCGCCTGGATTCATCTCTAGTAGTATTAAGTGTACACAAATCCCCTTGTCGTGCTTGTGTTGGCTTTGGATCCAAGTAGTGCCTGATGTAGTATCGGGATTTTTTACCAGAAATTGAAAGAAGAGTTTCTAATAGAGAAATATAAGAATGGAAAAGGCTTAAGGATGAGCTGAAGTCAATACTCCAGTATTATTAAAAAGATGCGAAGATTTCCAAGCACGTCTATTGATAAAAGGTTGAAAGCACCGCGGTAGTAGCAGCAATAGCAATAGAACTACTACTAGTGCGTGGTATTGATGACGATGGTACTCATATTTACTTGGAGACTTGAATCCTTTAAAAGATACCATTTCCTCTGCTGACTAGGAATAGAGTACTCGACTAAAAACTAAATCCGTCGTCTATAGAAATGAAATCTCAGTAATATTACGATGGCATCGCATGGTGAGTAAACCCCAATGCAATCACAATCAGTGACATTGCCACAGCTATCTAGATCATTGACAATAAAAACCTTTGAGATAGATAGATGACGATGGAATTACATTCGGTACTCCTTGAAGAGAAATGCTTGCTCAGGCTCAAACAGGCAAATAATAATAATATGGTCAACCTCATAGCTCCCAGTACTGTGGTCGTAGCCTTGGTTTGACTTGGTGGTAGTTCCTTTTGTGTCGATGAACAAGGATTCAGTCATCTCGTTCTCTTTACCATGCCAAATATTTTTCTTATTGAATGTAAAATTTAATACCTTCCAGCCCTGCCAACCTTTTACAGAGGGTCGGCCTAAAGTTTATTTCCTGGGCAAAACCAAGCGATCAATTGTGCGATGAAATTAATGATTTCAAAATTTGGCTTTCATAAAACAGACTTGGTATTGACCCTTTTTGGGGAGTTTTCAGAAAGCTGTTCTTTAGTAAAAAGAAGCATCGCTTTCAAACTTGTAATGCAGCCTACATGATTATGCTTCAAATAATCCTAATCCTCTACATCCATCTTAGTGATAGCCCAACCTGAACCACCAGTGTACTTTAGAGTAAAGATAAAATCTTAATGGGCATGTGGATCTAAACCCAAAGGGAGGATTTCGTAAAGCTATTATACACTAAAGTAAGAGTTATTCTAGAGTTAAAGCAGCAGCGGAGAAAAGCATTAGTAATAGAAATCCATAGGCAGTTGCAGTACACTGGAATACATATATCAAGATATATTGTTGGATGTGTCAGGGAGGCTACAATTCCTGCAGCACTTAATTATTTTCTTCATTTCCTTCTCCAAACTCCGTTCATTTGGTATTGTCACGTTTTTCAAATAAAAATCCGGAAGAACTTTCACTCTCTCCTTATGTGGTGTGTCATTTGTGCGTGTGTTAAATACGCATTTGTTGACTTTAGCCTACGCACAGATTTAAAGAGATATTTCAAAATTGTTACATCCATCTAACCATCTATCTCCCCCTTTATTAATTTTTACTCGAGCTGCTCTCTCCACTACTGTCCGTGGCTTCTCTAGTTTTGCTGCTGCTGTTTTATATTATATTACGATGACCTTTAGTCCATGCTCTCCTCACAGTTCTTTATCTTTCCCCCTTTGTCCATAAAATAAGGCCCAAACGAATTGTATCAATTTCATTCACATCATCCATCGTTCCAGCTCCCTCGTTTCTTCGTTATGGAAAACAATAATATTGCTTCTACGGAGAGGCATAAAAATGTAGGTATAAATTCCCCCTAAGGAATAACGCCCAAAAATGGAAGAGTAGAAGAGTCTAACGAAAAATATAACAAGTTCAACCCTTTTGGGCATCTTTAACCATTTACATTAAACCTCTTCCAGAATAGCTAAGTAGCTTTCTTCTGAGGTACCTAGCCCTGTAGTTATGTTATAATATCTCGTAAAGAGCTACATTCCGGTAACGTACTAAGTTTAATATAATTTCCATCTTCTATAGATTTTTATCCGTTTGAAAATCTCCGGCTTTCACCCCAACATTATTATCAAATAAGAATATTTCTAAAAGGGTAGAGGAGGAAGTGAGGCCTTGGAGAAAATTCGAATGTTATTTAACTGTTGCTTCTGTTGAGACTGTTTGATATGCACTTTACAAAGCATCATTTTCACTTTCCGCTCTTATTCCCCTGCCCTGCCTGCTCGTCGACATCATTTTATCCGACAAAGTAAAATAGATTTATTCAGTTATCGATTTCAGATTTGAATTTCATGTTTACTTAGTTTAAAAAGAAGAACTCAAGGTAACAAAGAACGTAGAAGTATTATACTGAGGAAATGATAGACTGCAATTTAACAGTAGAAATTATGGGGTTGTTAAAAGTTTGCTTCCGTACCTCTACTCCACTCTCACTGAACAACTTTTCTCCTCCAACTTAAAATATTATATTATAATATGAAAGCTCTAAATTAACTACTTTACCATAACGTAGCGTCCTCGTCGTAAAGTAAACTGAACTGTAATTTATTAAATGGGTGGCTGCAGCAGCATCCGTTGTGAGAAAAGTTCTTCAGCCTTGAAAACCAACCCGCTCTTATTAACAAGTTGATTGAAAGGACGAGATAGTAATCACAGTCATGGATAAGACGAAGGAACGTAAACGTCGGTTTACTTCAGTCCTTTCCTTAAAACAGGCTGCCGACACGGTAAATGAAGCAGAGGAAATTGAGCAACTGACTTTCCATCATCCAGTCACTTTCATCAAGTTGAAGTATGAAGTTCCATGCTTGAAGGGAAGCTGGGAAACAACAAATATCTTTGCTGTGCATCATCATCATCATCATGAACCAAGTCTTCGCATTCGTTTGTTTGTAAGAGAAATCCTTTAAAAGATAATGCAAGACTAGTGCATTAAGACAAGATAGGAAATAATACATTATCCAGCAGGATTGGAGACGTCCCCTCCGAATAAAGCTGGTTTATTTTATACAACGAAATGCAAAACTTTCACCGTTTTATTTGTTCAGACTTCCTGAAGTTCCAGTCCCCTGTTTTCTAAAAGTTTAATATCACAATTTCTTTCTATACTTATTTTTATGCACCACAGACTTAAATATTACCGCTATTGTAAATGGAAGTGGTATATTTTTAATTAATATCTGTAAGGAAAGTTTAAGACATAAAGGAGGATCTACTTTTGTTCCACTTAAACAGCAAAAACAAACCACAGCGGCATAAGCGGGGACGCGTAACGACCCGGTACGAAGGCATAAGAACTCCATCTTATGATTCCATTTTATCTGAGCATTTCGCAATATTTCCTCTGAAGAAAAGAAGGCAAAGTTTGTTTAGCTCGATACCTTGGAATTCCTCATTAGCAAGAAATCTAGATAGACTCACGCATCCAGTTTACCTATATTCCAAGATTATAGATGCAAAGATTCTCTAGCCTTCCTATTGCTTAACAACACAATGGGAGGTTTCATTTAATAATTTGTCTCCGCTGTTGGTGAAAAAAAATTCTCAAACTTTGTAACTCAGAGGATTAAAGACGCCGCTGGTATTCTTATCTAGAACTGGAAATCTAAATATGCATCTGTTGGGACACATTGGAGAAGAACAAGCAGAACCATTTCGAGCTTTATAAGATCCTCCTTATCCTTTGCCTAAAGGAACTTGTCTATCTTAAGAATTGGAAACACCTTCCTATTTCAAGGTTCATAGTCAAAGCTCCAAAATACGATAGCTGGCTGTCACTATTTGCCCGTGCCTGCCTCACCGAATCTTCTTCATGTGATATAAAAGTAAGCAAGACGTCGAGGTCTCCAGTCACCCTTTTTCTCATTTCATTTCATTTCAGCCAAGTAGTCACTGTGAGTAGGCCCCGGAGACTTTGTGACAAAAATTCACATTTCTCTTTCCTATATTTCCTTTTACTTTTCTGCTGCAGGTTGTAAGTTCTTCTCTTCTAAGGTTACTTTGTTGTTATTTTATAATGCTGCAACCCTTTCTGTATTGTTGTATTCAACCCTCTTTGCAAATATAAATGCGGAAGCACTATCAGTAGAATAACTGTAGTATGATAACCAGATGTATTTCTCAGCAAAAGCTTCGCCCCAAGTAGTTGAGTGAAATGAAGCTATCGTTAAAATGTTAGATAATAGTATGCTTTTATATTGTTATTTCTTAAGCTACGATGGAACTTTTGATAGTAACAACTTTCTTCTTCTATTCTACTATCCAATAAAAACACTGGGCGTAAAGAACTTATACTTATACGAGCAGGAATTTCACGCAACTGATTTCTAACTTAAGATAGTGATGCAATGACAATATTAGATTTAGATATGATTTTAGTTCTCTGAGCAAACAAACATATTTCGTCCTGAGTAACAAAAGGGTTTATTGAAAGATTTCATCAAAATACCCTGCAACTTCTGACTCAAGAAAAGTGATGCAATTTTAATATTTCGGTGTCGGTGGGAATGGGGAGTTTGCTTTTTAAAAGTAGACAATTAAAGTGAAAGATGTGAAAGTCGTGGGTTTATGAGTAAACAAAATGAGTTATACTACTGTAAAACTAATAATATTTCAAATCTAAGTTGATAAAAGCTATATGTTATTTGTATTCAATTTTCAGTACTCCGAAAAAAATCTTGCCTTTAACATCTTATGCGCTTCGTATGGAGTACTAACGTATACATTATTCAAAAACTACAGCATTGTTTGCAAAAATCTCGTACCGGATGCTCAGTTCAAGGCTGCCTAAGTGCTATTTCAGAAATGAATACGACATACACCAATCCTCAGGCTGCTCTTCTTTGTACGGCTAAACAACTTAAAATCAGCGAGAGAACAGAAGAGATAGTTAAATCCCAATCCAACTGAAATAAGCATAATCCATTGTCATCCGTGGGCTAAACATGCCTGAACGGAATTGAAATTAGTTTCTAAAAATACAATGATTAAGATTAAGAGCACAAACTCTCAACCCGACTTTACTCTCCAACATTCTCAAAACATAGATGTAAAGTAAAGGTGTGAGCTAAGCTTAACCAACCAATTCCACTCAGCATTCACTTCTGAATGTTAATAATGTCCCCTTCTCAATTGAATTTCTTTCCATTACAGACCGGAATTTAGTATCGTGAAATCTTTCTAAAATGGCTTCCCAGAACGTTGAACGTAGCTTTTCTTGGTTTTTGGATTCGATACTTTTGAGGAAATTACCTTTGCTTATTAAGCTAAATTCAGTCTTAAATATGTTTCGAAGAACTGTTTGCAAACTAAAACCCCGTTTCTATTCTTACTGAGTAATTTCCCACTAAAAAAGGGGGTACGATACTATACAACACTGTAACAAAGATGCTCAAAAGCATGCTCTATCGGTGCTAAGTAAGTCTTCTAGTATTTAAGTACAATACTAAGTTCTTATGAAACCTTTGCAATTTCCTGTCTTCAGCCGGATATGGTGGTGTAATTTATTTTATTCGCTAATAATATTATTCTGCTGATTTTGCCTGCGTGCGTCATTTACAGATTTATTCTTTTTCAATATGGTCCTTCAGTTTCTTACCATATGCGACAGTTTTCTATCTTAAGCAGCTAGTACTTGAAGTTGACTCCCCACCCACTATTTCTACTCCTTTATTCTCTCGAGAATGCTTTATGAGACCCGTAAATCAATGTCAGGTTTTAAAAATGTTTTGGATCAAATAATATATTATTAGCATACGAAGATTTATTGCAGTTGCTGCTACTGCATGCTCTCGCTGTTAAAGCAGCGTTCTCTGTATTCGGATAAATTAAGTTTTCGAATCCAGAATAATATATTCCACGCTTTTGATATTGAATGCAGAATTTTGTAAAAGATGATGTGCTTTTTTCTTTCAACGCTGTTCAAAATATAATATAACTGTGACTGTAGAAAAATGCTGCTCTATCCAGATTTTGTTTCATAAAATATCTTATTGAGAATTGAGGCCTTTTAGTTTACTGACAAAAAGTGGTATGACATTCTTCTTCCTACATATACCTCTTCTTACTCTCTCTCTCTCTACAGTATTAGCCATTTACGACAACTACCCTAAATTCTCGACGAGATACCGCGGGTTATACGCATAAAAACCTACGGGTGAAGCTCCTAGAGCCCATCCAAGGGGATTTTACGTATAGGGCGTATTACAATAGAAAATATGTTTGTCTAACTAGTGGGGGGTTTATGACCCCCGCGGGTCTTTGTCTTGACCAATTGGTCTCAACTTTTGCACAGCACCTAGTTAGCACAGTTGACATCAGTGTGCAAAGTTTCAGTCAGATCGATTGTGTTTGTCTAACCCGTGGGGGTTTTTGACCCCCACGGGTCCCTAACTTGACTGATTGGTCCAAAAAACATTTGCATAGTTTTTTTTGGCCCAGTTGCCACCTGTGTGCAAAGTTTCAGCTGAATCGGCCTGGTAGGTTTTGAGTTATGACGCGGACGGACATCGCCAGTCGTTTCATAAGCCCCTTAGATGGGCTATGAAGATGCTTATATACATATTTAAAATGGGAGAGATACCATTTTTAACATGTAAAGGATAGGCGTACGACATAATTAACGAGGGCCGTATATGGGCGAGGATTTAGGTAGATAGACAACTGTAGTTGCTAAAGTCTACGGGACCAGCTAGCGCAATGCTTAGCTTTATCTTATCAACGAGGGCACAGTTGCGACAAAAGCTGAGATAAAACGCATCTTTGTTCACTGTCAAACTTGGGAAAACTTCATATAGTCTGTCAGCTACGTATATTGGCCTCCTCGCATAAGCAAGTATCAAAAAGAGATACGCAAAAGATAAATGAATACTCTAGCAACGATTTGCATAGGAATAGATACGTATCTAAAGAAGCTGAAAATATCTTTCAAGTGGCTTTTTCAGATGCGAAACAGTATTCAATCTTCCTAGCTTCCACTTTTACTCTCTAGATAGACATATCTGGCTTACGCAGTACATGTCCTGTATTGGAAGAGTCTGCTAAGGAAACTAACGTCAAGAGGGAAAATCTTGAAGGACAAGAAGGTGCCGACTGAAATAAATGGGTGTTTTGAAAGATGACAGGAGACTACGGCCACAATGTTTTGACTCTTTAAAGCTATCTTGATCCACTCCTGGTACTTACAGCCATCAGACGCTATTCTCGTATTCATAAGAAGTTTGGAAACCCATTTGGACACATTTTCTCCTCTTGTTGGAATTGCCATTTGGCTGCTGCTGCTGCTGGTTCTAAAGGAAGCTTTCAAAAGGGAAGGATTGAATGCCAAAGACGATAGAGATTGTTAGACGATAGAGATTGTTAGACTTCTAGCAATATAAGTCTGTTGCCTGCATTGCTTTAAAATGACGATTCTCAAGAGGATGAAAGCTTAGATGATGAAAACGAGGAATAAGGGAACACTTGTGGTCTTCGTCTAGCAGCTGTGCCGTCCACTACTACTTTGAATTTACTTAGGATTGATGATGAATTTCTCTGCACAACGCTTCATGTTCTGCCTATTTTTATTATATTTATCTTTATACAACTGTCCTGCTTTATTTGGCTTTCCTGACTTGTAGACTTTTAGTGTAGGAAACTGTAGGGTTACTAGGTATTGTTTTGTGCCTTTTAAAATGTTCTCCATTTGATACGATTGGCATTGCAAATATTGCATAAAAGAATATTCGGGAAGTAAGTGGAAAGCTGCTTAAGTAAAAAAAAACTTTTTAGTTTGAGAAGTAGGTTCAAAGGACCGTGCGCTCGGAGATTATTCCACAGTTTGAAACTCTAATTCTAAGAATACTGCGTGGTACATGCAGGCGCAGTCGTGTATTGCTTACTTGCTATTTCCATGTTAAAAGTTTGGCACACAAAATTTTTTCCTAAATTGATGAAGCGCATAGGTATGTAGGTAAAACGGTCTGCTCCTGCTATGAAAATTCAATTAACTATTCAATCCTCTTTAGACAAGTAAGTCGAGTATAACAGCACGTACACTTTTAAAACTTCACTTTTTTACCAGATCTATGCATACAGCTGAAATATGCTTGGACCTTAAAGGGAAAACAGCCCTAATCCCAGTAGCGAGACCATCTTTCAACGTTCGGAGCAGAAAGAAACAAATTATAAAATAAACGCTCATGTTTGCACACCAAAATTATATTTAAAAGCTACAGCAAAAAGTTTTCAACTTAAACTGATTCAATTTCCTTATGTACCTATCTACTTCTTTACTACGGAAATGGGGACATTTCCCTAAAAAAATACATAGAACAGCAACAACGGCGACAGATATTTAAGCCCTAAAAGTCTGCAAACTTGCATGAAACCCTTAACATAAACAAAAAATACATTAAGCATCCAGTCACCAAATAAAATCTTTGCATACAAACTACAGAGAGAATGCCCATGAGAAAACATTTTTAAGTGTTTTAATCCCTAGTAGTAGTAACACAGTCTTGAAAGCGAGTAAAGTTTATTCAGGATAACGAACATTCCTAGCAACAAATTATTCAAAACGTTGAATGATGAACCAATTAGAGGAAGTATGTTTAAAAGAGCAATAACCAGCATCCGCTCCGTCTTCATCTGTCTCTTCATCCATGTGTCTTCACAGGAAAATAAAAACTGTGGACTACTCGATGCGAAGCAGATAAAAAACCGAGTGAGAAGAGAATGAAATATAAAGAAGCTTCTCACTAATGCTACAGCTACACACACATACGTATATACTACCAGGCAATATTTCAAGAAATAAGAAAAACATTTTAGGCAATATGTACTACCCCATCATCGTAGCTTTCGCTTTTACTTTTAATTTTAAACCACAAACTCTTAGCCAATAGCATCCGCTTTGTTACTACTGATTTTATATGGTAATAATTTACAGCAGAAGCCGCAATCTTCCACCTATAATCTCCAGGACTAAGAGTAGTAATGTAACCGTTCAACGTTGGTTTGATATTTGTTTAGATTGAGAATTGATCACCCAAGTTTTTACTACAGACTTTTAAAAAGTGTTTTGCCGAAAGGATCTCTCTGCGACTTGTAAGTGGTAAAGTGTAAGAGCTAAAGCTCCCAATGGACTTGTGCTTACAAGGGAGAAGAGGGTTTAAACGTAAGAATGAAGAACGCGACCAAGGGACGTGTAGCTAAATAGAGATCAGTCAGAAGGGATTTTTACTACCGGTGTTTATGAGACAAATCCGTTTGAATTGGGTTCGGGATCGTACCATCAGCTATTGCTGTAAGGGAAGAGACTCAGCAGCAGCCGCCGTTAATATTAGTATTTAGTATTCGTAGAATGACCCGCTATTTGGTTTCAGGCAAGAATGGATTTTCCCCTTTAATAAACTTCTCGAATGAATACAAACTCCTAATTTCTAGAGATTCAAATAGGGCGACTAAAGAGGGTCTTAGCGTTTAGTGTTGGTTGATCCTTGATCTGCTACTCATCTGCAACGAACCGTATCTAGGTACTTAGTCTTTTGGTGGTACGAGCCACTAATAAGCAGGGCTTAAGAGTTCATGGGAGTAATACTAGTGGCTTCATTTGTCCTTTACTTCGCTGCTTAAACGTAAGGGCTGGTTGGATGTTGGATTTCTTACATGAAATGTAAAGATCGGTTAGAAGAATAAGAATGGTTAAATAGGGGAGGGTTCATTTAGTTGGTGTTAGGAATAAATAAAGTTGACTAGACTTAAATGAATTAACCACAAATATAGAATATTTTAAACTCAAGAAGAATACTATTTTGTTCGGTTTGTTATGCAATTGTAATTAATTCTAAGGTTTGCAATCAGTGTGGTTACTTCAAAAGAAAGTGGAAACAGGGGGATTGTCAAACTCATACTTTATTTTTACAAGGAGTAATTCAAAAGATAAGATTTCTTCCACAATATGAGCGAAGAATAAGCTAACACCCATTGTCTTTTATTGCTCAGTTTATTGTCGTTGCACGTCAGATTAACGTGTTATTTGCTATGTTCACTCATTTCACTTTCTTTAACACTGGTGTCCCAAACTGAATTTTAGGTAAAGGCACCATTTGTGAATTTACTTAAGGCAGCTTAAGAAAGTTCGTTGAAGCAGCGGGGTGGTCCATAGAAAGATGTGCTGAATGTAACTATAATTCTAAACAGGACAAGGTTTAAAGGGATTTATTTACTACAGAGCGTATAACGTTAAGGGAAATGATCTTTCATTTTGGGTGGACTGGAGTACACGGAACGATTTGTACAATCCTCATGACAGGCCAGACCACCCTTACTTATCTTGTCTATTTCATTGTCTTGACATGTTGATCACCGCTTGACATGTTGTGAGTGAGCAAAGAGTAACAATGTGTTTCCTTTAACCCTTTCTTTAGAAAAAATACCTGTACAATTCTCAAGGTAGCCCAATGACCAGTTTATTCTTGCTTGAAGCTATTAGCTGAATCGTGTTTTTTTGCCAACAATAACTTAAATTGGTGATATCGAGAATCAAGTTAAGCATAAGACGTTAAAGAATAACTATAAAAGAGCAATATATCGGAACATTAAATAAACTTTTCCGCTCAATAATTTTTACGTTATTATTGTCAGCATAAATCCAAGATATAAAGCAAGTTACGTCAAAATCCAGCATTTTATTCTTGATATCGCATTGGCTGGGTAGGAGTACTACGTTATTCTACCATTTGGTATTACAGTTGCATTTAATGTCCTTTGTAATTTCCCGTTAAAATACTAAAACAAAGGGATTCAATTACTTCCATCTTTATTGCATCAATGACCATGAAAAGGGCCCATTTCGGTAAGGGTGTTTGCAATAAATCAGTTGTAATTAGAGAAAACATATTTACCCCAAACCCTAAAATCCACGTCCTTATGAATAAGCAGCCGTTTTACTACGCCCTTTCATTCCAAAGAATCAATGGGCAAAGCTTTAGTTGGATTTTGTCGAAACGACAACGACGAGTCCGAAACAAAACTCATTTGGCAGAAATAAGTGCTGAGTTTATTGGTGCTTGATCCCTCTCGATTCTTGATAGGAGAGAGGATTTTTCTCTTGACTGCTGCTTAAGTCTTTGGGTAAAAGTATAAAAACTAAATCCTAGCATAAACATACCATCAAACAGAAACACAATGCTAGTCTGTAAACAGGGGCAGGGGAATATAGTAGAAAATATATTGGTAATAGAAAGTACGAAGAAGGAGGGCTTTCTTTGGTTGGCATGAATTGGTTTTGGGGTTCAAGTGGATTTGATTGGGTTGGTTGAAGCTTTTCTTGTAAGTTGTGTTTTCCTTATTTTTATATACGCATACTTATGATTCTACTACGGTACAGCAAAGCAACTGACACGGCCTATGCGGCTGCAGTAAGATTCCTTAAGAAAGAACCAACCATTTTGTCCTCCTTGAAGCGTTTCGTTCGTTTCTCTTGAGGGATGAATCGCATGATAGAATCCTCGTAATGACATTTCATCCTTTTCCCCCTCAGAGTAAGATAACTTGGTTGGTAATCAGAAGAAAAAAGCCATCAGAGAGTTCAAATCCTCCCTTAGTCTAACTAAGTCCTTGTCTTAAGCTTTTACTTGGTTATTCTCATTGGAAAAGAGGCTAAAGGGTTTCAAGGATAGATAGTGACGGAGGAATCAAACTTATTATGATGGCAAACTCTTCAAGTAAGCAATGAACGATAGAAGCTCCCGAACTACTAACCCACACCTAATAGCAGCTACTAATACTAGTAGAACCAACATAACACCAGAGCATCACAAGTAGTAAGTAAGTTTGTGGCTTGACGATAATCACGATCTTGATCAACGGCCCTTTCCATCCGCCTATCCGTTCTTCCTAAGAAGAAGATCATTAGTCCAACATGAGCAGATTCAAACTACTTGAATAGTTTGTTGGGCGGAAAATATCTCGATTCAATCAAACTTGGGGCTTAACAACTTCTGAACTATCTTTGCAGCTTTAATTCTTTCTGCCAAAAACATATCTTTCGTTCGTAAAGAAGTGGATGATTGGTTCCGTCTTTACATACAGCTCTGGCTATTATATTGTTCTGGTCTTGTACGATTCTTTTATTTCAAGTCACGATCATAGTAATGAAAGTAGGCATGGCATAAGAGGGGAAGTGGAAATTTACTTTAAGTAACCATAATCCTGTGAGGCTTTATTGCTGTTGAAGAATACATTGATCAGCCTTATTCCGATGGACCAAACCTGTGCAGAACATTATTGCTTGTTTAAACACAGTTTGAACTATTTTATTTCCCTGGAACACGCAATCTTGTTTGAATGACGATTTTTCACTAGCTAACAAGCTATACCTGCTTGTAAGCAATTTTCTGTTAACAAACTAACAACATTATAATTGTAAGGTTTCGTTCAAATTTTTATGGCCGCAATAAAGCAATGATCCAAGAAGTATTTTAATTCCCATAGGGAGATGTGGCAAATGTTTCAGAGCTTGCAAATAAGTGTGTTTGTATACATTTTGCATTGAATTTACTGATGACATTCAACCATGGTCCATAAGACTAATGATCTACCTTGAACTTTTATTTAATTAGATGAGTAAATGGGGCTTAGTAGAAAAAGCGTATTGTTCTGAGATTAATTAGACTCACTAGTGTACAGCATGTATGTGTTTCGTACACATGCATCACACAAATGAATATTTGCCGTGCAGATGAGGCTGTATAATCTTTCCCAACTACTCAATATGCATCTGGATAATCATAATCGGTTACGCTCTAGTTATATTTACCAATATAAATATATTTTGAGAGGTTTTGTAACCACAGTCAATTCAGTAAATTTACCCATACGTTCTTCAGGGCAATGTCTTATTTGCACATATATTAAGTTGCTTAATAATAAGATATAAAAACTCCGTGTCTGCCTATTTATTGGTATCAAATCCATTTGACACAGCAAAAGAACAATTTTGCTTTGATAAAGCGCAATAGTTTTTGTTTTTAAAGCGTTACACACTATCAGTTAGAAAAATGGCTCGGATCTATTCTACAACAATGCAAACGTTGGTGGCCTTGGGCCTCGTAAGTATTTCTTGTAATACATTTCGATAAACAAAGTTAGATGAAGTAGGAATAAATCACTTTCAAACTCCTCGAAGGATCAATTAATGTTTATTTTTCTTTCCCTTATAGGTTTGCCTTTCAGCAACTTTACCTACTCAAAACGATAAAATGATTGCAGATTTTCCAATGAAGAATTCGAGCCTATTGGTAAATATTTTTGGTCGTATTTTTAGAAACTCTGAAATCTGAAAAAAAGTGTTATAGAATATTTGTGTTGCTTTCACAGCCTAGTGAATCACACCCAATAATTTTATCAACAACAAGCAAATCAAATGAAACGGACAAACTACGACAAGATGGTGATGGGGACGGGGATGGTGGTGCCGATGGTGGTGATCTTGAAAATGTAGCACAGCAAGTTGGAACAATCGTTAGTGGGGTTTTCGGAGGAAATATTGCCAACATTTTTCAAGGTGCCACTGGATTCATACAAGAGGAAGAAACTCAAAAGGGAGTTGGAAGCATCCTTACTGGAATCGCTAGGCCACTGAATCAACTTTTAATCAGCTCCGTCATGTCAGGTCAAAAATACTTCGGTATAACGGACCAACCATCCATTTTAGTAGCGGCCACGTCAGCACCAACTGTCGCTGCAGCATTGGCTCTTCCTGGAGGGGTTGCTACAGGGCCTGTTGCTGGTTTTCCGATGGTAGCCGCCGTGAATCCTCCCATAGCTGTTCAACCTGAAATTGCTGCCACGGAGGAGCCACCTCAAATTATCGAAGCTACTACAGGTTTTTCGGATAATGATGAGTATGAAACAGATTCCGAGGATAAGCAACGGAAGAATAATATCGAAGTATTGGCCGTTTAAACATCGATTTCACCAACGCAACGACTCTAATAACTTTTAAACTTATCGCTAAAAATGCCATAGACCACCAACTCTTTAATGAACTAACAGCCAATTCAACGATGTTTGCTTTGTACTGTTATCTTTACTCATACAGAATAAGATAATTAAATAAAATATAATTGACCATATCCATCACATCATAATTCATAATTCTTATCTAAACAAGACTTGCATCTTTCATCGGAAACTTAAAAAAAACATGGTTAAAAAGGCAGAAAAGTAAAGAATCAGTAAAGTTGACACATGCTGCACGTTTTCTGAAGGAAAAACAGTCCCAAGTTCAATCCAAACAACTGCCTGAAGAATGGAACGAAGAGGTTGTGTAAGACGTGGTCAAGTTCTTCTCCGCAAGACATTGTCCTATTTTTTTAAAGAGTTTATTTTACTTCCCCTTTACTCTTTGTTCTTCTTGGCTCTCTTCCCTTCCAATATTTCTTTCTTTTAATGGAAAAATCGGATACTTGACTGGACAGGGAAATTTATCCCTCCGCATTCTGCATGGAATTGCGTGAGAAAAAATATTTTAGTATTCTGAATGGGAATCTGGGAGAAGAGTGGCCACTGGTTTCTTCAGTGGTGGATAGCCAGCAGTAAAAGCTATTTTCTCTTAAATTTCAAGGCTCTAAATCTGTGCGAAGAGAAGCCTATCCTACTGCGCCCATTTAAGTGTCAGAGAGACCAAAAACCATTAAACTGCTTCAACTACTACAGACAATTCTTTATTCTTCTTCTACAAGGCCCATCCTATGTTATGTTGCATGAATACAATATCTATGTATGAGAGAGAGGCACTTCGCTTCCTCAGTTATAGCATACGTACAATTGCTGCTGGTGGGACCAATTTATTGCAGAACTAATTGCTTTATTTACTAAATCCCTGAATGAAGTGTTTACTTTTTTAAACGCTTTGTCACGACTTCCCATCCCGACTGGTTCTTTTGTCCTGAAGTATAAAAGCCTTTAGAAGCTGAGCTTAGGCAGAGTTCAGTCCTAAGGACTTGTATACGACATCTTTGTAATGCGTGAAAAATTCGTGGTACAAAGAAGCTGTACTATAACGATAATTTGTCTTTCACACATCCATTTTAATCAAGGCACATGGGAACAAAGAACACATTTTACGGAACCACCTATCTCTCCTCCCCTTATTTATGAATTAAAGTTAGTAAGAGCATGGTCAGCGAGAGATACCATTTCTGCTTTTCTCCACATTAAGTTTATAAATTTACTTGGCTGATACGTATGAAACCAAAGCACACACAAACAAAAGGTTTCAGCGATGGAGATATAATCTAGTCAGCTATAAGGAGGATGGATCTTGATGTGCGAAACTCGCTTCTTTATCGTATCAATTATTCGTTACAAGATATTGTTCAACATTAATGTAATCCAGATGATAATAGGGATGTGGAAAAATGAATAATTCTAGGTGGGCACCTGATTATGAGTATTTTATTCAAATTTCATTGGGTAGGTGTGAATGAGTTATGGCTTCGTATGCTGCTCCTAACTACTGAATGACTTGTTAGTATGTGTACTACGTGTGTATTATCCATACACGTATTGTATTGTAGAAAGCTTCATAGAAGAATAGTTATTGCCAGTATTACAGCAAAGCGAATGATTATCTGCCCTGTGACTCGTTGCTGATTGAATGGTCTTACTTAGTGTAGTTTTTAAATAAAAATGAAAACTTTATTGAAGTTCCCCTGCCGTTTTATGTTGATTAGTTAGGTAGTAAATGTTACAAAAACGTGAGTAGTAACTTGGAATAAGGACTTGTGATAGATAAGGCCAGGGCTTCAAATTGTTTCTTTAGATTACATGACATAAGATGTATAACCTTATTAGGACGAGTCGTCCGTGCATGCATGCAATATCCAACCCTATTAATCCACGTGCAGAATGAAAGTTTTAAGTTTGACTGAAAAAACGTTTGGTAACATTTTTTGCATAATAAGACAGTTTAATTCTCTAATAATTTAGCCAAAATTACTTCCCAAAAAACGTTGTAGCATTACATTTTTGTAAACCTTTTTCATTTAGAATTTTACTGTAGAGACTACTCAAAGAATTATTATTGCTAAAGAAGCGATTGTGCATAAATTAAATTTTCATCAAGTGTTCTCATTAACATCGTACCGTAAGTTTAACGTTACAGTGACCGCGGTTTTCCGTCAACAAGAACCGATATTGAAACATCTAGATTTTAATTTCATAGCTGCCGTAGGATTCAAGGATTTCCATCAAAAGAAAACCTACTCGGGCCGTCTGGTACTTGCAGTTGCAATACTTATCGCAAAATTAAAGCCCAACCTTAACTTTGGGTTCAATTTCATTCGATCCTTATAGTTTTTACTTTCTTCTTTCTACGAAACCTACATTTAAGCTAAAAAGATTTCAACGGTAAAAGACTACATAATCCATTTACATATAGGTAGGTCGGCGAAAGGTATAAGTAGGTAAATTAATTCAAGAGAACCATTCTGTTCCTCTTTGTTAATCTTATCCAGCCACCAAGGGATCAGAGTTCTTTATGCTCCACAAGACCTGATGAAATACTCTCATTGTTCCTTTCTGTTTGAATCAAGTCTCAGCTATTTTGTCTATGCTCATGAATTATGCAAGTTCTTTAACTTTTCGCTTAAAATTATCAAACCTCTCCTTTTCATTATATTCGTTTCCTTAATAATACATAGCCTGCAGAGGAAGCATTTGGAAAGAATGTACTGCAAAATTCATCCACAGTTTTGCTTTAAACTAGTATTCTAATGCGGCTTAGGTTAGATCTCAACGAGCGAACCATTCCAATATATACTATTATAATGTCTCTCCCTTCCTTTGATCTCATTATACTTTTTGTCTTTGTTCCATGCTGTGTGTGTTAAATATAGAAGTTACCTTTTCAATGGATAATGAAATCAGCGAATTTCTAAAGTTGTTAGGCTAAAAGTGATAAAGGGGCTTTTTTCTTTTTGCATTTACAAGCTACACCTACCTACACCTATGATGATGACGTTTGTGTGCAACCCAAAATCCATATTTTACCACCGCAACGCGTGCATAGTTTGTTTACATTAATTTCCTTCCTACCCTTTACCTTTCCATTTTAGTCCTGATATAAATGCATGTTTGGTATCCATTTTACACTGATTATTTGACCTACCAGTATAAAATTACCATTATATTTTAATTTATTATTGATCACCTTTTTAAGCATGTTTTACCAGACATTACATTCGCCTGCGTTATTAAATTCTCTTTGGCAGGCTGAGTTGAACTCAACGAGCCCAAGTGCAATTGAATTTAACGGCGGTGAAATGTTAATGTTAATAGTTTATAAGTAAATGGCAGCGCATGGAGGGAGGTAGTCTAATTACAGCTATTATAAATCAAGCAAATGTCACTCCAACGGTTATAATTACGCTAAGTAACATCAATTTTTCATAATTATGCTGCAGTAAAACGTATATGATGCTATAATTAGTATGTTACAGGCGCGTTATATCAATCAGATTTACTCAGTGCACAGGACAAACGTCTATCCACCATCATCAACAGTGCGGTGCTTGAACAATAGTAAGAATTACCTTTTACCGACATTACGTATTGCTCTATGGTAATACACATGTATAGTTTCAGTCAACGGTTGTAGCATTCACTTTATTCTAATGACATCCAAACACTGTCATTCCTCGCTGATTCACTTTCCCTTTAATGTTGCGTACAAATCACCAAAAGCCGTCAAGTCAATAACATGCATAATATATACCTATATTTCTGCCAACCTATATTTTAGGGTATATTGTCTACCCAACCCCCATGTGTATATTGCACGCTAGGTTAAGACAATGGTTGGTGTCAAAATAACTAAATTCGTATGATATCGTAAATATATTGTAATATTGTAACTTGTAACAATATAAATTGTGTTTTAAAATAACACCGTTTGTAGAAAATATAGGTAGAAAACAGCCCTTGTTACAATCTGTCTGTGAATGGCAGGTATAACAAGGTAAGCCCCTAACTGTTACATCGCAGGCCCAACTATTGTTTTACGCTTGGTTGTGGGATTATACAAATAATACAAACCAATGTTTACACGCTGGCTCCACCATCACCGAACATTAAGGTACATTGTGCACACATGGCGTATCGCATTATTGCATTGAATGAACGGATTGAATACAATCGAGGCGTTAGCAAAGGCATTAAACCTTATACATTGCTACATCACACAGACACATTATAAAACAAGGTTAGAATTCCATCCCACTCCAGATTTCCACACTAAGCAGATGCCACACATAGTTCATGCTTCAGTTCTTATGGAGAAAGTTACCGCATCAAATCGCATCCACTTGAATTCACTTTTACAACTCGAAACTACACAACAAAAGCTCCCCAATCTACACAACAGCATGAAGCTATACGAATGGACTTTAACTATTAAGGATTACTACAGACCCTTATTGCTTCCTTTATGTCGTAGATTAGGCTGCAAATCGTCAATAACAATATTTTTATCCCCGATTCAGGAAAATGTGAGCCTTGAAAATCCTATTATTCAAATGCATAAATAAATCACACCATAAACCTTTTATCTATTGGGCTTGATGAATTGGCATGAATTATCGTAGAGGTATTCAGATTTAAGCTTAGAAAACGCCGTCGCCCATCTCATGATTTTAGAATAATAAGCCCACCAGCACTACAAAATTGCTCTCATTCTCTTCCACCTCTTAATAAGGTAATGGTTAATGAGCAATAGTGGTGTGATTAGATCTGCTCGTATATCATATCAGATTATAATTATTTTACTGCACTCTACCCATACTTACACTATCATAACTTCTCCTTTGGCTTAAATGTTTTCAGTTTTAACCCCATCATAAAATCTAAGAAAAACAAAAAGAAACTTGCATTTCACAGCAATAGGCTTCAACAAACCACCCTTTTATCCCATTTTTAAGACTTCTATACATACATCAGTAAGAGGAACCGCCCAAGAAAATATATTTTCTTCTTTGAAAGCTTTTGTAAACAAGTCTCAAGTTAGCAGATGATATTATATAATGAATTGGGAAATTTACAAACGTAGTACAAGCGTATAATTTCGACATTTGGCTCGGAACTATCAGCTACCACATATCCCCAAAATACAGCCTGCTGTTGAATTCTGAAAACGGAATTTTAATATGGATCTCAATAGAGCTGGCGACTATTCAAAATGGGCTGCTATAGAGGGTGGCTGTAAAACGAGGATATACGGTAAATCATATATATTTATCCACCACAGGCGGATAAGAGAACAGGAGTGATTTAAAAGTTGATGAGATGAGAAAGGAAGGATGACAAATATGTGAGGACCACCCTTTTATGAATGACTAATAATACATTTCCCATCTTTAACTGTCCGCCTGTACACAATTCATTATCATTATTATGATTATCCGTAGACTGCTACAGCTCAACAGTTACTCATCGTCGTGTTTTCCTTCCTGCTTGCTCAAGCTGCGAAGCGACTGTAGCAGTACAGCAGTAGTAAGTTGCACATATTGTTGAGTATTTGTTGGATGGATGGGCTGATAAAAGACGGTTTCAAAGTTGCATGCTAGGATCCATTTCTCGACTGAGAAGATGAGCTTCTACTTTACTTGATAATGGTGCTGCTGCCGATTCATATCCATTTCTATTCTGATATTTAACTAAGACAAGTAGGAATGCAGTAGTACGTATTCGTAGTGGTTCGTTAAGCAGGAAAAGGAAGTATTAAAAGCAAAGGGGTGCTCTTTTCATTTCATTTTCATCTCATAAATGAACCAGACGATGATTGCACTACATTACGAACTCAGACCTAATGAATTCTTTACAAGTCTCCTAGGTGTAATCGCACCTTCAAAAGCTTTTACTTAGTCTAAAAAATTTATTTTTATACTGAAAATCTCACCATTACTTATTTAAGTGCATAAACTTTTAAAATATCTGTGAGCATTAGGAAAAATAAAATTCACTGAAAATATACACTAGAAATCGTTGTTAGCAAATAATATTTTAGAGAATAATCTTTGAAGCACTTAAATTTAATCCTGCTGATTATAAATGAGAAGAGAAAATTATAACAGATGAACCAAGTAGACACATAAATTAAACCAAGATGTAGCAGTTTGTTTGAATTAATGTAGAAAATTACTGTAAAATAAGAGTACATTAAGTCCTACGTCCAGTTTTAGCCAGGAGCGTCGTAAAACGAGTTGCATTATCTAGATCTTCATTTCTTGAGATAAGAGGTTATGTTATAACAAGCACTTCCTTGCTGTTTAAATAAACCGTTATAAACGGGCGTAACGAAGGGTGAAAACGGGTCAGACAGACCATCAGTTTTGACGGCAAGTTCAAGTTCAAGTTCAATAGTTTATTTCAGGGACAACAACATATAAACATGATACATAAAATGATTCACGTTGATCCAAATGATGGGTCGCATTTATAAAGATGTAAAAAATATTATTCTATTTCTAATCTACATATATTTTTCTATCTATATATATTTTTTCGTTCCATACAATGCTTGGTTTGTTAATTATATATAAACTCGTCGTTTCTCTGGTTAATTAAATGTTGTCGTATCTGTGTGTCAAAGGTTAAAAATTTAGTTGTGGACTTAATCTCTTCTGGTAGATCATTCCGCATTATTATTGCGGAGTAGAAGTAAGATTTCTTGCCAAACTCAAGTTTCTATTTCTTGCTAAGTTGAAACATTTGGGTGTTAGGGGCTAGTTGACACATTTTGTGGTGTGGGGACACTGTGAGACATTCTGGATTGTTTGGGGCAAGTTGCCACATTTTGTAGTGTTGGGGGTAATGTGAGAAATTCTGGAGTGTTTGGGGCAGTGTGAGCAATTTTTGAAAACTTTTGGGGTGTTTGGGTAAAAAATGTGGGGCAGACTGAGACAAAATTGTCGAGGTTGTGGGTACCATTTAGTAGTAGAGTCTCTCACTGCCCCATTTAACCTTCGCAAGGTCATTCATAACGTTAGACCAAGGTCAGTGGCGGTGCCCAATTTGGGTCCGATGAAGTTGTCACATTTGTGGGAACCATTTGGTAGTAGAGTATCATCTTGCCCCATTTGAGCTTCGCAAGGTCATAGCTTTTGACATGAGGGTCGCAGAACCATTGCGACACCTGTTTTCAAATATCCTACTTAATACCTTTTAAACGATACCAAACTTGATAGAGTTGATATTTAAACTTTTGGTGATCTGTGACCGTTGACATTGAGGGGTGGGCCCACAAGGCCCATATGAGTTAATTAGAACCTTATGACAAATGTCCTAAAGCGAAACTCGAAAACGTTTAGCGGTTCGAAAGTTATCGCTCGGATGGACAGACGGACGGACAGACAGACGGACGGACAGACAGACGGACGGACAGACAGACGTAGTGACAGAGCATTCACATAAAGGGGGTTTCGCCCCTTAATAATGAAGAAAATTACTTTCTTGCATTGACTGATAATGGTACTGTATCGTGTTATTGGGCGAATTTAAGTGTTTCAATTGCAATTCCTACAATGATCTACGTATGGTTGCATCCCTTCAATCACTGGTGACGTGGTAAAGGATGCTATTCGGAAGCATTAGGTTTTTAAAGAAAGACATGCATCTTCCGTCTAAGTCTTTTGAAAACGTGTTATTCACTACTCAAATTATTATTATGGGCAAAGAAGAGGCAAGCAGGGTGTGTATATTAATGTAATGGTAATTTTGTTCCAACTCGTCGTTCCCTGCTTTTCCAAACCCGCTGATAAAGTATCCAAACCAAGAAGTGAATAATGAGGTGCTGAGTGGATTCAAGTATTTTTTGCTTTTAGCAGTTTAGTATTCCTTCATCGGATATCAGACTAAAAGTGTAGTAGGTGTGATATATTACGTAGTATAGTATCGCAGGAAAGTATTAATGGAGTAATACCTGCGGACAGCTTGTTCCTTTTTTCAGACCGTAAATCAAATACTAAGTTACTGAGGGAGATTATATAGAAGGGTTGCTTTTGTAAAAGTAACGGGAAAGTATTATGATCTCCTTTCATCCGCGTTCATTAGAAAGAGGCATTAAAAAAAGTGGTAGATGTTAAGCACCATATCAACCCACAGTTAGGACCAGAGATAGATGAGCTTTTTAGGATGTCTATTTCGTGTCTAGTCTAGTCTGGGAGGGGTGAAGATTTGGTATTAATTATTAATTGGGTGGTAATTGGTACGATTTGACACATTTTTTGAAAAAGAAAGATGTGAAATGCATACAGTGCAGTGGATGGTTGGGTGGATATTGCAAGAATTTTATAAAATGGATACACATCGGCTATTTAAACGGATGCTTTCAAAACAGAATATACTATTTTGATTACAAAAATCTGGTCATAAGGTGCTTGGTCTAACTGATATGTACGAAAACTACTAACATTCAGCGCTTTCATTCTCTTCTTAGGATCAGGATGTGTAGTCAGGTCAGGTAGCTCCGATATTTTAGAAGTTGGACTCAACTTATAACTTGAAGTATGTGAGCGGATAGTTTAATAAATAGTTGCTTGAGATAGTTGAAAAGCAACTGCAACAAAAGCAAAATCTGAACAATGGAAAGAAGAATAAGATGGTGGATGTTAGCTATACAAAGGATCCAAACGCTTCCTTCCGACCGATAAGAAGAGATCAAGAATTTAAGCCGGAATTCGTTTAATAGAACGCCCATAACAGTCCTTTACTAGATACAATCATTATATTAATACCACCCCCAATTCTATAATTCGTTCAAGTAAATCCTATAACCTTAAACGATGGATCGATAAATGAAACTTAACTGCAACTAGCAGCAGTGTAACCCAAATCGCAACAATACGAACTTAAGTGCTCGTTTGAAGATTTAAACATCAAAGTATTTACCGTCCTATTCTCAGCGACCTAAATTCTCTTGCGTTGATATATTAATAGAACTGGCTAGTAGTTTCCTTACCCCTCAAACCCGTCTTGAAATCATGTAAAGTATTGTTTCTAAAGACACTGGTTAGTATAGAGAGGATATTTGGGAATCCATTATTGTCCGTTTTGTTAAGGTGATTTATTGAATCGACGGAGGAAGTCAAGGAGGAGGAGACCGAAGAGAGTCTGCTGTTCTGCGTGTAAGCAGATGTCACATGAAAGGGTAATCTATACCATGGTAGAGGATTTTCCAGGCCTTTCAAAAGCAACCTTGTCTTAATTGCACAGATAAATAAAATAGGATGAGCTTTATTGGATTTACTTCGAGGAGCTTTCTTCGCTCTAATTTCATCCTTTTATGTGCATGCCAAAGGAACATGTTGGTTGACAAAGAGTTGAACCGACCAATACCCTCCCTTTATGCTTGGAGTTAGTAAGATTATAAGACTTTGTTCTTTAATACCCACTTTACTTCGTTTGATTCTTCAATCTCCTACCCAACGACCAACTTAAGTCATCTCATTTTCTTTACTTTCTTTTTGGAAGATTTAGCTAGGCAGTGTAGGCTATGCTTGTAATTACGAAATGTACCAATGTGGCAAAGGAAAAATTTGGATTTTTGTAATTCTAATCTCTCCGCGTAACTTGGAGACAAGATAGGGCTGTATGGTTGGATAAGAGTACTGTAAAGAGTGCATTTAGGAGATCAATCGGGACCAAACTACTTTACTGATGATAGTTACGTTATAATATTGATCACGTTTTATCCTAGGAGTTGTTGCGCTAACGTGACTACATTTGCTACTTGTTTATTTTTTTTGTAGCTGGAGACGTAATCATAGAAAAACTAAACAGAAATAGCACACGTTCGCTGCCTCATTTTAAATCCTGTCAATTTTAGTCAGTGATGCGAAAGCTTAGGCGAATAAACATTATTACGAGTTATCTAATAATTTCGGTCGAATAAACTAAAAGAATTTTATTTTTTTCTAGCGTGCTGAAAAATTGGAAAAGAAAATGTGACGTGACGGGAAATACTAAGCAAATGTCACAAAAAGGATTATGGAAGAAAAAGCAAAAAATAAATTTAACAAACATCGAATACCTTTTATCACATCAAACTTAACGAAAAATGGTTTCCTTCGAACTAAATAAACCAAATCATCACAAATTAGACAACTGTCATTGAAAAAGTACCTTAACCGTATGCAAACTAGAACTAGCTTCTTCATTATGCAAAAAACGTCTACCACTACTAGAAAACTGGAAACTGAGTTGTTCTACATTTTCAGCATTTTTTTCACCCGAATGTATACTCTATCTTTCTGAAGAACAAGTGTTCAGTTGAGTGATTTTTGCTTTAAATCTATGAATCTCTTCTTTACAATTTATTTCCAAGATTTTTTTTAACAATAAAGTTTCACTTTATTCATCATCTGACTTGACAATGCTTTTGTTCTCATTTGATTTTCCTTTTGTTTGACAGCCCAAGAAAAAAAGGGATAACAGAAAGACAGCCAGTCACCTTATTCTTCTTCGTCTTTCAAATCATCAACTGTTTGCTCATAGTTTCTCATTCTCTCTGTCTCTTATCATATTCAAAATAATGTGTATATTTTATATATAATAAATGGAGTTTAAATGCTAGGTTTTTAGCATTAAACTCAAAACCCCGTTTCGCCTACCTACCTTTTATATGTTTAAACTAAACTATAACTATTATAAACGTATTGAGCTAGAAAGATGAGGATTCTGGGACCAGGATGAGAAGGAAGATGACACTGCATTATGACATAACTCTTTTCGTTTCTTTAAGTAAGTGCTACTGTCTATTTTACCCGCATTAAAAATTCTTTACGAAGAAGGATCTGTCCTGGTTTTGCCAGTTTCAAAGATTTGTGGCCTTCTTTCACTTGCTTCTACTTTTATTCTTTTTACACTACTCCTTTCTCCTGTCTGATTTTTCTACTTGGATTGTCACTTTACTTCATATATGGTACAAATATATTTATCAAATTGGAACAAAAATGTCTTTCCGATCCATCTATGAATTTCAATTCATCACTTCACTCTTTAGTTTTTAGTTAAAATTACTTTCGCCCCACTTTTTCCCTTTCTTTTTCCAACTCTATAGTGAGTTGGATGGCTGAGTCTGATATTTTATCTTGGTTGACTATCTGTATACATTTGAGTACATTTTATAAACAAAAACGAGATGAGAGACCGTTTGTTTGCTCTTGCTTATCATTTTGAGTGCATCTTCTTGTCTCAGTCCGTTCGATTTCTTTGTGTTATTGTGAAATCTGTAGCATAATAATTGGAATCGAGCTCTATTCATTGTAATTTTTCATGCGTACTGCTATGCCTTAACTGCTTGATTTGGTGCTACACTGTCAGTGTCAACTTTTTGCAAATTTGCAAACACTCAACTCTATTTCTCTTTCCTTAAATATGAAATGTGTTATTAGAGTACCAAATTCTCCAGTGAGATCTCACAGTACTTGAGTTTCTCAACTATATAATGGCATAAGATACGTTTATGCTTATGATTCAAAGACTGCAATGTTTTAAAGATTCTGAGCTCAGACTAGCGTGAAATTTCTAAAAAAAATGAAGCAATATACATTCATGCATTCAGTATCCTTACCTCCAAAGAGGAAGTGAGAAATAGAAGTAATTGAAGAAAGGTCATTAAATAATAGAAAGCATACTTAAATTGCCATTCGGCTCTGAACGCTGCACATGCTCGTTGGGCGATACACAACTACTATCAAGACGGAATAATTGAAGGTGATATCAAGGGGTTAAGAAATCGAATGATACGAGAGTTTCAAGCCCAAAAAAGCTATCAACTAGGGGAGTGCAACTAAAAAGAAAAGCAAGTTTTTTTTACATTTTATATGTCGTAGGGCAATGGCGAACGCAGAGGTATCCCACATCCTTTGTATTGTAGAACAATGTTGATGGGGATGGGACACTAGTGAGACATAACAACTGATCTTAACGTTATCCAAGGGAGTACTTTTTGTAACCATTCTTCCCCCAAAATATATCTACTAAATAGAAGTCTTGTTACAATTACGTTTGGCTGAGTGGTTCCAGCAATGGTTTTAAGGTGAGCGTATTGATCTCAATGGCTGAACAGATGGTTCATTCAAGCTAGCAAAAAGAGAGTTATTCTTAAATAAATTATGAAGTAATCTTGATCTAGATCTTCCTGTAGTAGAAAGTATTCTACCTACCTACCTACCTAAGCATAAACGGCTGTATAATGGGTACCAATTATTTCTTTTATTTTCCGTCGTAAAATACATTTTTTCAATTTTTGCTTTTAAAAAAGGCAAAATGTTCACCTGACTTGTGACATTATTAAATTAAAATGTATTTTTCTATTCTGCGTAGGTCTTTAGACCTACTGAAGATGTGTGTAAAATAAGGCTTTTTCATAAATTATAAGGAAAATACCAAGGAAAGAAGGAGAATGTATAAATTGGAGTATATACGAAAGGTTGAACTGCCGACGTCCAGGAATAGGAAAGATAAGTCGAGCAAGAGATTTGGAAGGATGCCGGTGAGTCTGCAAATGATGATTTGTGACATGAAAGAGGCTATGATATTCTTGCGTGATTTAACAGATTCGTGCCATGAAACCATAAGTAACATGGAAATTGCTTAGGCGAGTTGAAAACTCAACATGAGTCTTGCTTAGATTATTTCATTTCCATTCTATTCCCGGACTAAAACAAAGCCAGGCCTACACAACACTTCATCATCTTTTAGGATACAGTTGCTTCAACTCCATGAGATACACTTTCGTTTTTGATGGCTATACGGAATAATAATATGAAGCTTTACCTTCTCTGCTAGCACTAGTTCTTCCATGTCTTTTGGGAATTCGTTGGAAATTGCCAATAGCACGACGACCTTTTGTGTTCAATGAGTCTTTATAAACCAAATATCTTCTACCCGTTGAATAGAAACAACACTTTGGAACAATCTTAGAAAAGAGCTAATCATTTCAACCGGAAGATAAACAAAATGAGTACAAAAAAGCCTCGCTGTGGTTAATTTATTTTTAAATTTTAGCGTAGTTAACAAAATATAATTAAAATAAAGAAATAAACAATCAAATCGTCATGAATGAGTTCATACATTATTGCCATTAGTCAATGCAGTATAAAATTAACTCATGGAGTAAAAGTTCTGACCTGGAAAGGATAGGAATTCATTGTTTCATTAAATCGAATTGGTTAGTTGATGAAAAGCTGAACCTGTTCACAGTTGTGCTTGTAAACAATGTTACCAGTAAGTGATACCAAACCTATGAAGTTTTAGTAGTTCTATCCATCCATTAAATTAAAACATGTCAATCCCATTCTATTCAAAACGGCTTCCTCTCCCACTCAAATAGAATTATTGCTAGTCTTCGTGCTGTATTGTCAATTTAAAGATCATATTGTGAACGGATTGAATTAAGGGAAGTCGTTTAGGTATTTAAACTTTATACACTTTCCAAAAGTACTCGAATGTCATATAAGTTTAAATGTTTCCTACTTTCGAAACATTAACCATCCTATTTCCTAATATTTTGAATAGTGAATCCGAATGTACTGAATGTTAATGTAAAAGTCCAAAGTTAAATCATGTAATTCAAACTTTCTATAGTATTTTTAATACAACCCGTAGAAGAATTGCATCCAACTTCCGTATCTCGTCCATTCCCTTCTTCAAATTATCTAAACTTTTCTTAACTTCCGCATTAAACTGAAATTGAAACGATACTTTGGCATAAACCCACCGTTTGCTGAAAAGCATGAATGACCCTATATAGTAAAACCTCGTTTCCAGTTTTCTCTTACGATCTTTTTCTCTGAGAAATGAATTAAATAAGTCCCATAAAGAAGGATAGCGGAAAGGGAATCAGTGAATCCAGTCAGGCAGAGTTACAGAAAGCGTGAACTCCTCTTTAACCCTTGGAAACAAATTTATGCAATTCAATCCAATTCTTTTTATCTCTCTGTCCCAGGCTGCCTCCCTGAACTGTAAAATATCCCGATGAAAGAAATGTAACGCTTGGATGTCGTGTGTCAATGGGAATCTAAATGATGAGGGTGAAATTACGGCAGTTTTGGAACTCATTTTTGTTCTTTCAGCAATTTTAATAAACTCTTTCCACTCCTCTTGGTTAGTTCGTTTAAACGTGAACTCAGGCTAGGCTGCATCATCATATTCAAACTCTTCATGATGTTATGCAATTCAATAAAAACTGATGAGGAAACATTATTAACCCCTTCCTTTATGGACTTCTACTGCTGAAAGTGCTTTTTATGGATAATTGACCAACAAACTTCATGAACTACAACTACCACCGTTATAAATAAAATCTTGTCACACCAAAGGCGTATCTGCTTGGCTAAAAACCTTTTTTCCTTGTGAAAACCCTCAGATAGAAAACATAAAGCAAATAACAGCGTTGACAGTATTGCATCAATATAAACTTTATTACATCGCGTTGCATCCGTGTGCCTTAAAAGTACATCCAACCTCCAAAGTTATTATCAAACTCGAGGTAAATGCAACGCTCGGCTACCATCTATAATTATTAGTTTGCATAATCACACTCTTTAGTTAATGTTAAACAGTAAATCCTATACATTAACGTATTCCAGAAAATAGACGAGTGAGGGTGAATTTGAAAATGATCTCTTATCCAATATCAACAAACAGAAAACGCCTTCGTTGTCCCTCTGCTTGTCTTCCTAGGATCTGAAATGAGTCGACTTCACTTAGTGGACTACATGTCCCAGTTACTTCATGATATTTACTATGCTACAAACCAAACAATAGGATGAGGAACACAAATCCAGTTATTCAAATGACACAATACATTTGAAGACCTTTTATGCAGGAATAAACACACAAGATGATTTATTAATCGAACGAAAACATGAAGCTCTGAACCTGATATCTAAATACTAGTTAGAGATAGTCGTAATTATGGAGAATATTTATTTTCGAAGACATTAACACCAGATATTCATCCAGCCTTTGTCAATGAAGCTAAGCCACACACGTTCACTTTTTGGTAAGTGTAAAGTGAGCAAATGGTTCTATTATTATGTCTTTATTAGTCCGTGTTTGCGTTGCTTACCATGGTGGCCGTGTGGTTTATAGATATTCATTGCACACTTGCAGTGTGATAGCTTAAAAAAATTCTTTAGTATAGTTGCCTACTACTTTCTCTAAAGCCATTTCAGAAATATTAAACTATTTTTTATTAAATGTGAAAGGGGAGGGGTACACCATAGTGACTTTACCATCAGAGTTGGGTTTAGTAGTAAGTTCAAGTCTCATTCCATTAGCAGTTGGGTATTTCCTTTCTTTAAATCATCATATTGAAATTATATTTTTAGCCGATTCGTTTTAATGTCTTTTCATAAGCACTCACATAGTACTCTCTCAGCCACCACATAGCTCAGCCCACCCACCCTTTCATGTTCTTCGTTGTGTTGAAAAAGTATAGAATGCCACCAAACCTCTTCTGGTACATAATTTGCATTCATGATGTTGAGAATTATTCTGCTTTAAAATTCAAGAACAAAAATATACCAAAGGGTTAAGTAACGACAATACTGAAAAAGAAATAACTAAGCACTCCTCATCTCTAATTAAAAGGTAATTTCTTAAGTCTTAACAGACTGTTAAATCAAAGGAGTTTCTCACGCTCTAGGCCTACTCATTAAAGCTAGAGATATGTAAACTTAGACTACACTAAATTCTTCTCAAAAAACAATAAAAGCAAGGCACGCAGAAAGGATTTCACTTAAACCAACCAGCAACTATACTCACAATTTGGTAATGTATGCCTTTAACTCATTAAAATTAAATTCTAAAGCTCATTCCATAGAGATGGCCACCTTTTTTACACATTTTTTAGGCAAAGAACGTTCTGAATTTTGAAACGATTCTATCCGTTTCTACAAGAGCAAGAGGATGGATAAAATATGTTTTTGCTACTTATTGTCTACCAGCTTTCAGAGATGCTCTTCAAAAAATGCATGAAAGAAAAATTATTTGCTACAATGAGTATATATAGTTGCTAAAGGAGTAAACATATCAGGATCAGTTCAAGGCATATTCTTAGTAGAGGAGAAAGTGGTAGTTAAGTACACCTGTGTCGACCCTATGCACACCTGTCCCCTTTCCCCCATTCTTCTCGGCTCAGGAATATTTCACATCTTCTCAATCCTGTCTTTTCTTCTATACCGTTACCCTCGTTTCCGTCCAACTGATTACTATTCCTTCTTTCGTATCCTAATCCTACGATCTTTTTTTATGAAATTCTAGAAACTCTCAAAAGAAGGATTTGGTTCCAGCTACAAAAATTGTAGCTATAATAGGATTGGAACGAACAGATTATGAATAGATTGTTATTATGACTATGACAGGCTATTTTTACACGCTATAAGCAAAGAAGTTCTCTATTTTTCTGGTCTTAAGGAAAAGTGAAAGCAGTGGTGATTGATAACACTTTGTTGCGTTGCCTTATCAGTTAACTTGTTCTGGAAACAGTTCTAAAGCTGAGTATTCTAGCTAATTGTCATTTGGATTTCAACGATATTGTAAAAATAAAATTCCCCCTTGAAAACACCTGCTGTAGCTTTAAAGTATTTAACAACCTAGAAAGACAAGCACTGAGTGCATTATTTATAATTCATGAACACCCCTTACCAACGCAATGCATAAATACATATGAACCGAAGAGGGGAAAGATCAATTACTTAAAAGGACTAATTTAAAAAGGATAGGGAGAAAGCTGAAATAATTCCGTTCATTAAGAGAGTAAGATGTGCTATTTAGAAATAAACTTAATTTCTATGCAACTTTATGTTGTCTGTACAATATTCTGAAGATAACGGTGAGCCTGGAATCTCTCTTTGTGCCGAGGAAGAGAGTTTAATTTAATTACATCTGAAACTAGTTTAATGCTATAGCCTTCTTGCATAGTAAATGAATAAATAATCTAAGTTTAAATGCCACCCAGCCACCCTCCTTTCTCCATCTTGTTGAGCAATATTTTTGCTGTAGTAACTTGCACCATAAATGTTTCTTACTTTAAAGTTTTTAAAGAAGCTATCCTGTCTAATAAAGCTCGAGGGAACGTTGTTCAAATTTATTTTTAATCAAGTTTTGACAGAACTGTACTTACAACTGTTGACTGTTACCGCAGAGGTAATTAATTTTGGTCAGGATTGGCGAATCAAACGGAGAGGAAATCGGCAGAAAGCCAAGTACAGTTTATTTATTTTATGGTTACTTGCAATGTAACAGTTAGTATTACTCACTGTCCATAATCAAAGTTTTAAATACGGCTTAGTTTATAACTAATCCATCAATTTATGACGTCACTTTTGAGCTGAAGCATAGAGTTAAAAACTTTGGTATTTGGTACTACAACTGGAAGTGAAAGTTAATATGACTATGCGGAAAACATAGTTGCGATTGTTTCTACGTATCTGTAGCACACTTTGAATGCGGTTTAATAAATAATTAATAAAATTAAATATTGGCCGCGAGCAGCAAGTAATGCTTTCCTTGTAGCAATTTTCCAATCCATTATAATAAAGTACTCTACGACAAAATTACTTTAGAAAACGATGAATTAATTCAAGATAAGAACTTAACCCCTAAAGCTAGGTGATATACTGTAGTTGTTGTTGTTTCAGTTCTTAAAATTGGAATTTCATGTTTTAACAAAATATCATGAACTCCTGGGTGGCTGTAAGATTTAATTGTTATTTCTATTTTCCGGTGGTTCTGTACTTTATTCTTGTTTCTTGATCTACACATCAATCCATGCATAGCATGAGTAGAAATACTTAATAATTTAGGCCAAAGGTTAGAAACTTGTAGAAACTAACGCCTCTTTGACTTGTGAAACTGCCTTCCACTCAATTAGATTGGTTCTGCGAAATTGCTGTGTTCATTCATTCAAATTTAATGTAGTTTACCCTTACTACTTTTGTTTGTGCTTGGTTCCAAATTGTCCATCAAAATAAAATTTCGATCGTACATACGTTCAGTTTTGGATAAACCAATTTTTCCAGTTACTTTCCTATTCTGTATTTCTTTAAGGGTCATCCTTAATTGAATTTGAACCCAGAATTTGTTTTATAGCCATTAATTTATTTCCTAATTTAAAATTACACACAAAACCATAAAGCTTTTCCTTGATATTTACTCTACTCTACTTTGAAAAGTTTCATTTTCTCAATCTCCTCGCCTCTTCTGCATCCTCCAGATAATCCTGTCTGGAGGAACCCCCTTGACAGCACGATGTAAAGGCAGTGTCTCCCTTCCCAAAATTTTCCCCATCTTCTAACGACTGAGGCATCTCCTTATGTAAAGTTTCAGGGAGGAAGAGACCCATAAACGCAGCGAAAATGGCCACACCTCCAAACACCAACGTTGGTATAGACTTGTCCAAAGAGTCCTACAGGAAATATAATATTGTTCAAGGATAAGTTCTAATCCTCTAGAATTCGGAACTTTAGATTAAGAATTAATCCGCAAATTGGACAAACTTTCTTCATCTCTGGACTACACATTTACCAGCAGGGTTATTTGAGGTGTCAACATTCCTCCTAATCTAGCAGACATGGAGCACAGGCCGACAGCCGAGTTTCGAACTACTGTTGGGAAAAGTTCTGCCGTGAAATTATAGATTACAGCGAAACAACCTGCCATCGCAATCTTAGCCAGCATAGCAATAGTTGTTACGACCCATCCTAAAATACAGTGTCATAAATACATTCATACTAACTTTCCTTAATATAATAATGGTTTTCAAGTTGCTTGTGCAAATCTCCTAATTCCAGTAGTTCTCATACCTCTTGGTATAAACGTGGTAGCAATGCATGCAACTCCTCCCAGAAATAAAAACCACGAGTTAAGACATCGTCGACCTGTCTTGTCGACCACCAGGATGACAAGTAAATGACCAGGAAGGTCAGCAAGACCAGAGATAAAAAATACAAAATAAGGATCCCCAGGTAAGGCACCGGTATTAAAGGCCAACCCATAAAAGCAGAGGGCAATCGCAAACCATTGGAATGCCGTATTTATAGCTCTGAATCGTAAATTAGAAGTCTTAAACAAGTCTGACAATCCATACGACTCTTCTGTAGAAGCTTTCAGTGCTGCTGCAGTGTATCTGTTTTCATAGCTGTTATTAAATGATCTTCCATTTACACGGACTGCTTTCCGAGCAACTCCAACAGCTTGTTGAATCCGACCTTGACTCCACAACCAACGGATAGACTCGTCAACAAGCCTATGCAATGGGATTGCAAACATAACAAATTATATTACATACTTGTGTTTATTTAGCAAATACTTTAGCTGATATTTAAAATTCGTCCACTTCTCAAAGAGGTGTAAATAATCGCTAATTTAATTACCACCAGTGTCCAAACAAAAGTAAAGCATGGAGTGCGAAAACAGTTTGAAGAATTGTGACATCGCGAATAAGGTAGCTCCACAAGGCCACGAAACAAACTCCTGTAGCAAATGATGCACTGAATGCTGTTCCGCAATATGTTCTTTTTGTCTTGTCAATCAATTCCATTGCTGTTGAGAGACATTTATGCACACAATAGACTCATAATTCATCTTAATTACCCTGCTAACTAACACTCAACCTTTGTATCAGATATTATGCCAATCATATTAATAAATGAAATAAATCATCAATTCTTACAAAGAACGAAACCGGTAACATAAGCTCCTCCTAAGAAATAAAATATATAATTAAGTAAAGGGAAAAAAATACCACGAAAAATACGCAGATCATACAAAGCAGTTATCATCGTCTTTCTAACCTGAACCAAAGACTCCATAGAAAAACAAGCTGATACAATACAATATATAATTAGAGAGATAAGGACCAGCCATGGCAAATATAAATTGAAATACTGCACAAATACAGAGGATTTTTTTGCGACCATATCTAGAAAAAAAACCATGTATAGTTAGAGCTGAAATCATTATAAATTTACACACAACCAAATAATAAAAAAACACTGCGACTTCCGTCCGTAACGGTGCGGTAGCCGCAGCAGCTCATGTCAATAGATAAGGCTAGGATTACTACTTGTCAGCCAAAGATCCGAAAAACAAGGCCCCGTTAAACACTCCAAAAACATAAATGGACTGGATGAAGGCTCGCTTCCATTTATTTTCACAGACCATGTCCCACTGCAAATATAAATCAAACCTCTAAGTAAAACATCATCCTCATCTCACCATCATCATCATCACCGCAATTCTACTATTGTAGCATTGCTTTGCTACACAGTTCTAGCGTTTCTCTCGTTTTGCCTCTGTCGCAGTTTGTAATAGGTAGTCGTTTGATGAAATCAATACAACCAGGAACGTTGCCTGACTATCAATCTAGTACTGCTTACTTTACTGCTAAGAATGAAATCTACCAAGGAGATGATGATTTATTTCTTGAACGTTACGTACATCATACACTCTTGACTGCTGATAAATTGAAGTGTCATACACAAACTGTCCATTGCATGATTCCAAAGTGGTATTGTCAAAGGGTGAAGGATACCGTCGACAGGAATCCAATTCTCCATCAGCTTTACTTGGGATGTATTGTGATAAAATCCTTTTGTCAAACACTGGCGACGTCCCATTATTACTGAGATCTAGTTCCGCTATATAACATCTAGAAATAATTTGGCACACAAACAAATAATCCAGTTAGTCAATCCCACAATCCAATGTCAGTAGTAGTAGTTATTTCGAATGCAATTATTAGTTGAGTGAGACAGGCCAACCAACCAGGTTAAACGGAACGGTAAAGAAGGGAAATAGAATAGTGTATGATTGAGATGTGGATTTCTTTTTTAGTTGCTTACTCGCCCGTCCAAAATGAACTCTTATTTAACTTACCTATGAGGGGGTGTGGGTGCTACAAAAGTCAACGATAGCATGTGCATCCCTGCCAAAAATGCGGTAAGGAGATGGAATATATGTTGCCTAAGTTGATATTTTCCAAAGGATCCTTTGTATCGCGAAAGGAGCAAGTCGCAAGTTGACACATAGGCAGGAAATAGTAACAAAAAATAAAGTCTATTTTTTGTACCAGAAACAGTAACCAGAATTTTGAAGCCGAAAATTTTATTCTTGATGTGAATAATGCTTGCAACTTTTATAAGTTGAATGTTTAGCTTACCAAGTTGGACCATAAGGTCCTCTAGAAGGGGATCCGTATGCATTGTACAACAGTGGTGACTGTCCCTACAAAATATTATAAAGTTTTATATGAAAATATTACTTCTAGTCTTTGCTTAATTTGGGTTTCACAAAATGCTAATTTTGCATTAGACGGGTTAACTGAAGTTAAAAATTGAATAGGCAAAAAAGCAAAAATTAGTAGCAACCATTCTGAGATTTTTACCTGATCAATCAGTCTGAACAGAAACTCATCAAAACACAGCGTTTCGGGCTGTCAGGAGTCCAACTGAATAGAACTTCGTCTACCAAGAACTGTTCGCAGACGACTGGGGATCCCTAGCTTTTGTTTCCAATAATCACATCAAGCGTGATAATTGTCTCACTCGTTAGTTTCAATTGAAGTAATTATCACGTCAAATCTTGCTGTTAGAGGTAAGGAGTGTTATTATTTACGGGTTTTTAATGAATACTCTACTACTCTCCGCCTAGAGAGAGATGTTTATTAAATCTAGAGGCAATAAAAATCGTAACCCTTTATCTAGTAAACTAAAATCCTGCTATCCTACTGCATAATCAAAAATGAAATGATAACCAACCGAGATTTACATTACATAAGTTCAGATCGAATAGAACAAGCCGTTTAAAGCCGTGTATTAACTGCCTAGTTAATATTTAAACCAGCTTGTGGATACTTCTAATTTTCCATGGGCTGTTTTTGATAATATATACAGTCCTCCAGCAGGAGACTGCCTAAATTCTGCTGAACTGCTTGAAATTCAAATGACTATACTTAGGTAACAATAGGAGATTATCAAAATGTAATAAGGTAGAAAATTAGAGAGTCCTTGAATTGCAGCATAAATGACATTTGCTGTAAAACTTAAAGTTGTTCCTTGCCAAGCTGGTTTTATTAAATATTTTTTTAGCATTTACTGAAGTTTCGGAAAGAAATATATGAATTAATTGGCTATTTAAAATTTCATTTGAAACTGTTGAACAATGTTTGATTTTGTCCAGTAGTATTTATTAAAATCTCAACAGATCTTGTTACAATTTCATTAGGTAAATCATAGTGTTAATGCCAGTGTGAGGTGAGGAAGACGTGATAATTGAAAATATCACACCAGATAAAAAAGCATGATTATGCAGAGCTTATGTTCAATACAGAACTAGACGCATAAGCCCATATTATAAAATATGGGGTGTTCTTAAAAATTGGTGGAGTCTTACAGCAGTGTAATGGCTCATGCAGTACCCGTGCACCCTTGCCGTAAGGCTTATATTGTCTTCTACTCATGATTTACTTTGGAAATATCTGCCTCATGTGACTAAGTTCACGAATCGAGAATATCCCCTTAATTTCTTCCTGATGGTCCAGGTAACATATCGACTGAAAGCTGCCCATTAACCTTATTTCTAAAACCTTTTAGAATTCATCTCGGTCATCCTGACGTACATCTTTAAACCAAATTTAACTGGATTTATTTATATGGAAAATTATTTTTGTTGTTTTGAAGGTTAGTAATAAATAATTACAGAAACGGGTGTGCAGGACGATAATTATTTTACTTTTAGTACATGATTAATGATTATGGTCATCATCTACTAGGAGAAAAAGCTCTATAATGAAAATTTCTAAAATCTTCTCTTTTGAGACGTTTTATATGCTTTTTGTCTCTTTATCTGTACGGCTGGCTATTTTCACAAGCTTTAAATATTGAACTGCAAAACGATATCACCACCGTCAAAAACGCTATCACCGTCGTCAGAGGCAATCACACCCGAGATATTTTTATTCAGAAAATGCTATTATTATGGACTGTTTCATACACAAATCTAATGTTTTTTGCAAACATTGCTTCATATAATAATCACAAGTAGACCTATTGTTTTCAAGTCAACGGGAAATTTAAAACTTAAAATCCATCAAAAATGTGCATTGCCTTGCATTTAATCCAGCAAACAACTGAAGTAACGACACTCAAACACACTCAGCAGCTCCAGCTTTCTCGGGTTTCCTATTCAGGAATGAAAAGTCGGAGAGAAGTTTTAGTTTCATCGTTGGAGGTGGCGCAGTTGAAATGGGTTTCGATTATGAAGCAGTTCATGCCATACTTCCGCAACTCCCATCCCAACATTTTCCATTTAGAAAACGCTTATAACATAAACCTGCTATAAAATGGCAGTATCAATGAAGTTCTAATACTTTTTTTTTAAATTCAAAAATTATTTTATTTTTACACATTTGTTTCTTAAAGCGTTGAAGCCATTTACTCGTGTCCAAAAAATCTGGTAAATATATTGTTAAATGTGTACTCAAGGGCATTTTTCTTCTACAATAGCAGATTTCTGGAAAACCTTTCAAATTTAACGCTGAATTATTAATTAATGCTACAAACCGCAATCTACGATGTGAAGTAAAGTAACATTATTCTTCCGTTATACCTTCCCTGCTACCCTTTGCAACGGAAACAACAATCTACGGTTTTATTTTCTGGGACTTAAAATGAAATTCCGAAATATCAACAGAAGCCTAGTAATTTTTACCTTTATGAGTAACCAACGGAAGGGAGATCCGATACAGAAATATATGCTTTTTTCAACTGCGCACCTGCCTTCTCCTATTCGTTGGTAATTTATTATGAAGCATCTTCTGTCTAACTCATCTACTTTTGAGTAAAGCCGTAGAAAATATTTCAGTCTTGAGCCAACTAGCAATTAGTATAAAATGTGTAGCCTTCTTTTCATTGGAACCAACAACTGTCTTTGTAATAAACTCTTTACAAAAGAAAGAGGTTGAGAAAGGCACTTCGCTTACTACAACTACGAAAGTATTTTATAGTTAAAATTTTTCCACTGCTGGTATTTAGTACCAGCTCAAACCTCCAGTAAATAAACCAAGCAGAGATGATGTTAAAGGAGATTCTTGAGAAAACCTTTACTGCATAGTTGAGTTTATAGGAAGATTTAGTAGCGAACCATATCATATTTCACTTCTCTGAAAGACGAAGAGGTAAGTTAAAGTGTATAAGATATCATTTTCAGCACCGCAAAATCCTTGCCTATCTGTTCTGTAGTTTTAGCTCTTGTTAGTTCAGCTCTAGTCATACTCAACGAGTTTCTTGATAGCTGTTTTAAGGCATGAATAGCTATTCCAAGCCAAATAAAGTTAATTTATACCACTAAGGGGCCCAAAAACTTTATTTCACTTTTGGAGTTTGACTTTATGACTTCATAGTTCAAGAGGAATGGTCTAAAATATAAAAAGACTACATCGGCCGTAGTAGTCAAACAGGGTGGTCGTAATTCGTAATAGGTATATTCTTCTAGAGCCGTGGGTGCGTTGCCAAAGAAAGTTTTCTTTAGCCGGTACTAGGCAGGTTACTAAAATCTTACGATAAGTCAACCAAGCGAAATCAAGTAGACAATCTGCGAGTCATAATGTAGGATTCTACACATTAAGTTCAGTGATGTGTTTAAGCGATAACTGGAATATATTAATAAATAAACCTTAAATCTAGTGAATAAAGACGTTCTTTCATCTTCTATACTTTCTCGGCCTGTTCTAGGTAAAACGCTACCCCTATCACGCACATAATCCACTACTGTCATCATCGTTCCTTACTAGTAATGGATAGTAACGTTTTTTAAAACCCTCCGTAATCCGGTTCACCTATCCTCAAACTCCGCAACCCACTGGATGCATCAAAAAATTTCATTTTGGCAGACGGTTTATTCGGAGATGAACAAGACACATTTAGCCAAAGGCTCCAAATCGTAAAGATTGTATGGTTAAGCTTGTTTGAACAATTTTAAAATAAAATGTTTTAATGGGTATTGGAAATAAATCCTTTATAAAAGGTGCTTAAGCTTCTCGCGAAAGTATCAAGTTCCCTGACGACACTAAGGGATTGTAAATTCCTAAACCTTTCCAGGCAGACACCAGAGGCAACTGCAAATTTTCTAATTTGAAGCAAGCACAAAAACAGCTTATTGTTTTGTTGTTGAAACTTAAAGCCTTGAAACTGGAAACTTATAGAAGCCTCTAAGAATTTTCTAATCCCAAATCCCTCGTTTTTATTTTAATCAGTCTCCTCACTCGCTTGCTTGGCTCCCTTGAAAACTGAATGCAAAAGTCTTAAGATTGTCATCCTTTCTTATAAATGAGAATAAGAGAGAGTAGCAGCAGAAATGTATCTAATATGGCGCGGGTAGGTAGTAATTCTTTAGGTTTGCTCGCATTTCCAAATTCTCAGAATCCGGATGATGAATACAAATGGCATGCTTGTCAAAAATATCAAAACACTTCAAAGAAACGCAACCCATGCCTAACTTAAGTATAAGAATCCAGGGCAGTGTTCAACCAAACTTGTATTTAAAAACGCAGCGAACGGAACGGACGGAAGGAATCCTCACTCCCTCATTCACTAATAAGTAGAATGAGAAAAATGCAAATAGTTGGACTTGGTTGGAGAAATAAAACTGAAACTCATCTTATAGATGAGCAGAAAGAGATGAGAATGAAGATGAGATGGCATGATGAAAAAAGAAAGGACACAGAACAGGGATGGAAAAGTTAAAATAAATGTGTTATTCACTTCCTTATGTTACCATTACTAAAGCTTAAGTAACAGTTTCAACTTCCTAGTAGATATAGTGTTGGATACCAATAAAACCTTGCAACGGCAGAGATGCTGATGTTACTCATTCAGTCCGGATATTATTCATAGTGTTGAAGCGTTGAATAACGTCCCATATATTTCTAAAGTTCTACTACAACTAATGCATTACAAAACAGAAAGGGGAGGGGGCGCGGCGGCAGTGGTAGCCTTGGCTGGATGATTGCGCCCAGTATTAAAATACTAAGACGAGCTCCAAGTCCAAGTAGTACTACTGGGGCTGGGAGTTTGCAAGAAAATGAATACGCGCTGAATAAAAGTTAAAAAGAAACGATGAAATTCCTTTTTCAGAAGACTAGAAGTCCCAACTTCTATGAATTTATTAGTTCTTTGAAAGAGTATAATATAAAAGCGGAAAGAGAAAATGAGACTTTGGGAAAGGGAATGAAGATGAATAAAAGTTGGTATTATTCTCATCACATGTGTTACTTTGACACTCCGGAAACCCTATTGACTATGTTATCCAACTCGTAACTTTAGAATGAAACCCAAATCCAAGTTACGAACAAATGAGGGAACGAACGAAGCTTGTTTCATTTACTTGTAAAGTTTGACTTTTGACTTTTGGGATGAAGCTTTGAAGGAATGTTTTCATCGTGAGTTTACGTCACTCAGCTCACTTTCACATTGTAGCTGTACTGGTATGTGTGCGGCGGACGCACTGTTTATATAAGTACCGCATTTCCCGATTTAATTCCCCTGGGGAAATATTGTTTCAAATGGCCCGAACCCCCTGGGGAATTAAACCGGGGGGGGGGAATTATTATTTCAAATGAATTTTTGGTTTAGGACCCAGACTTTTTCATAATTTTAGTAGTAATTTTAATTAAAAGTTTCACTAAAAAATAGACTTTTTGAACTTTTTTTGCTGAATTTGTCTTTCAAAGTGAAAAAATTAACCAGCCGTTCCCAGTAAT